>CM056050.1:21512704-21612419 GCA_029574335.1 Rana kukunoris
TACAGGGAGGGGCTGGTGTAGGCGATTAAGGCTTAATCGCCTAACCAGCCCCTCGGCGGAAGCAGGAAGTGGGACAGGAAGTCCCACTCCTACTGAAGCCCCCACTCCCCCCCCAAAAAATTACATGCCAAATGTGGCATGTATGGGGGTGAGGAGTGGAACAAGAGGAAGTTCCAAATTTGGGTGGAACTCCTCTTTAAGACATGATAATTTGGTTGGTTGAAGATTGCTGAAAAAAATAGTCACAGGGGAGGAACTCCAGCACCCAGCCTGTGATTGATAGCCTCAGCTCTGCTCCTGTGTGCAGGGGGGTATCCCTTTCCTCCAATCAGCTCTCAGAGCTCTCCTCACTGAGCTCTGCAGAATATAATTTCAGCTCTCCACCCCCTTTTTCTGACACCTTGGACAAGCTTTATAAATTCTGGACTTTAAACGGATGTAGAGAAGAGTAGACAAACAGGTACAAACTTATGGAGGAGAATTTGTTTCATCTCTGAGGCCAGTCACTTCACTGGGTGTGTGCAAAGGATTACAACGGCTATCGCTAATGATTGTTTGAAGAATGTGCAGCTGATGCATTTTATTTTAAATAGTTTTGTACCTTTTACTCAGCTCTTCTTATTTGAAGAAAAAAAAAAAACCTGCAATGAGACAGATCTTCAGAGGCCCACGTGGACAAGCATTCCTTCCACTGCAGAAGGCAGCGATCAGTTACCTTACCAGGAAAGACAAAGCATAAACGCTAAGACTCACCATATGCATATGACAGATGGTGGCCTAGGAAAGAAATAATAATATAACTTCTGTTTTAAAATATCCTCAGAACAGAACACCTAAAGAGAGCCAAGATAGAAGACGTACATATGTCAAATAAAACAAACCTATATTTGTAGATGAGTTTAAAAGCGGCTCAAGCTGAACCTTGGGCACAAATTGCCGTCATTTAAACAAATTCTGCCACAAAGGATATATACTCATATAAAAAAATCTTTTTTTTTTTTTCTTATTTATTTTACTTGATTTTATTCATTTTGAATGTGCTTTTTTTTTCGCAGTGTTTTTTCCCCCCACAGTTTTCCTATGCGAGGGAGCATACACACGGCCGGTTTTCCCGACCAAAGATCTCCTGTCGGGAAAACCAAGCCGGTCTTTTGATCGTCAGGAAAACCGATCGTGTGTACTAGGCATTACCCCTATTGCAGTTAGAAAATTTTACTTTGCATTTGGTTCTCTTTTTTTTTTTTTTTTTTTAAGCATCCCACTCACAAAATCTATTCCAGCAAGTTTGCACCTGTTAAAAACACCAGCTTATTGATGTTTTTGCCAATTCTTACTGAGAACATTCGTGCATTCAGTAAGAACTCTTTTGGCAATTATACCTGGTTATTTTAGTAACACCTGTCACTTGGAGAAAGTTATCCGAAGTTGCACTTGTTGCCTGGGGGCATTGGTGCTGAGTCTGAGCAATGCTACATGGGGGGGTTTCCTAGTCCTTTGCAGACTGTCAAGACTGGTGGAAAATTCAGCACTAATAAAGTAGTATACCCACATATTAAAAAATATACAGGACAAATATTGTTTAGGAAAAACTCACACTGAGGCTGCGTACATACGACGGAGGGACTCGTCGGGCGAAACACATCATTTTCCCTGTTCCTTGTTCGGCAGTCAAAAAACTTGTCAAGCTAAATTTTCCCATTGCCCATCGAGGAAATAGAGAACATGCTCTCTTTTTGGCTCGACGGGTTTCTCGGCGAAAAGTGTACACACGACCGGTTTCCTCGGCAGAATATGTCTCCCATCGAGTTTCTTGCTGAATTCTGCCGAGGAAACCGGTCGTGGGTACGCGGCCTCAGAGTAAAGAAATCTTACAATCGTACATTTTTTTTATACATAGTGACCCCCTTCCTGTGACCCAACACTTCTTCCCTCAGGGGGACAATGCTGAATTACCTATAGTAAAATGCACTGCTGAACCCCCTTCTCATCTCTTCCACCACTGTACCTCCCTGCTCATCTATTCTATTGCGAATTTGAGCAGTTGCGATTTCTCAAATTCGCAAGTCATTAAAATAACATTGTTTTCCATTGGTGCAGTTCATATAAGTGCGGTGCAAATCTAAACTGCGGGAAAAAAAAGGGTCCTGTGCGAGTTTGATCCGTGTGCGATGCAAATTCAGCTCTATAGACTGGCATTCCCTAAAATTGTGGTAAAACTGGGCGATTTTGAATTTGCAGCAGTGTGAACCTAGCCTTAGTGACGCAAAGGTTCAGGAATAATTTCAACACAGTTCCCAGAAGCTCAACAGTAAAAGCCGGTTCACACAAGGGCGACATGTCAGGCAACTCAGCAACTCAGCCGCCTGACAAGTCGTGCTCCGCTCTGTTCTGACAAGTCGCGCTCCACTCCGTTCAATGGAACCGTTCTAACTTAAGTCGTTCCGACTTAGAAAAAGGTTCTTGCACGGCTTTGGGGGCGACTTGCATTGACTTCAATACAGAAGTCATTTTGCAAGTCGCCTCTGAAGTCACCTTGAGATCGGCCTGTCGAGTCGCCCCCAAAGTCGTGCCGCCCCTGTGTGAACCGGTTCTAATTCCACAAAATGTCATCTGATTGTGGTTTTCTCAATCACAGTGAAAGCTAAAACAGGGCAGAAGTTTTAATAGATGGAAAGATGAAAAAATGACTGAAGTTCCACTTTAAACACTTATGCAGCGTACACACGGTCGTTTTTTGCGATGAAAAAAAACGACATTTTTTGTGAAGTAAAAAACGACGTTTTTGAAACGTCACTTTCAAAGACGATGTTGCATACACACCATCGTTTTTTTCACAAAAAACGAGGTTACGTTCACCACACTTTTCCACTGAAGCTCGCTTCATAACTAGCTTCTGGGCATGCGCGGGTTGAAAAACGTCGTTTTAAAAGACGTTTTTGCTACACACGGTGACTTTTTGTGAAACAAAAAACGACGTTTTGAAAAACGACACAAAAAATTCAAGCATGTTGGAATTTTTTTTTGGTCGTTTTTTTTAAGACAAAAAACGACGTTTTGCCCACACACGATCAATTTAAATGACGTTTTAAAAAACGACGTTTTTTTTCATCGCAAAAAACGACCGTGTGTACGCGGCATAAAGCCCCGGACCATTTTGTTGCTAAAGGACCAGGCCCATTGTTGCGTTTCGGCACGGCGCCGCTTTAACTGACAATTGCGCGGTCGTAGCTCCCAAACAAAATTGACGTCCTTTTTTCCCCACAAATAGAGCTTTCTTTTGGTGGTATTTGATCACCTCTGTGGTTTTAATTTTTTGCGCTATAAGCAAAAATAGAGCACCAATTTTGAAAAAAATTCAATATTTTTTGCTATAATAAATATCGCCCAAAAAAAATAAATATATATATATAAAAAAAATAAAAAAATTTCCTCAGTTTAGGCCGATATGCATACTTCTACATATTTTTAGTAAAAAAAAAATCGCAATAAGCATTTGTTAATTGTGCGCAAATGTTATAGTGTCTACAAAATAGAGGATAGTTTTATGGCATTTTTAATATTTTTATTATTTTTTACTCGTAATGGTGGTGATCAGTGATTTTTATTGTGACTGCAACATTATGGCCGACATATCGGACACTTTTGACACTATTTTGGGACCATTCATCATTTTTACAGCGATCAGTGCTATAAAAATGCACTGATTACTGTGTAAATTACACTGGCAGTGAAGGGATTAACCTGTAGGGGGTCGCTGAAGAGTTTAAGTGTGCCCTAAGGGAGTGATTCTTACTGTGTGGGGGCGTGGCTTGGTGTGTGACGTCACTGATCGTCGTTCCCTATGACAGGGAACAGACGATCAGTGACAGTCTGACTAGGAAGCACGGGGAGAGGTTTGCTTACACTTACCTCTCCCCGTTTTTCAGCTCTGTGACCCGATCGCGGGGTGGTCAAAAAGTATCTGACCGGCTGGCACGCTCGCGTCCCACGGCTGCGCATATTAAAGGGGACATACCTGTACGTCAATATGCGCAGCCGTGACATTCTGACGATGTATATCGGTGTGCAGCGGTCGGAAGGCGGTAAACCACTTAAGAACCCCTTCACGCCAAATACGTCGGCAGAATGGCACGGCTGGGCACAATCACATACCTGTACGTGTCTTTTAAGGCCCAGTCGTAGGGTCGCGAGCGCGCCGCCGCCGGCATGCTCCCAACCCGGTCCGCAGCTCAGTGGCTGTGGCCACGGGACCCGATTGCTGCCGGTGTCCTGCGATTGGTCACCGGAGCTGAAGAACGGGGAGAGGTGAGTGTAAACACACCTTCCCTGTTCTTCATTGTGGCAATGTCAGTGATCGTCTGTTCCCTGATATAGGGAAAGATGATCACTGACGTCACATGTTCAGCCCTGCCCCCCTATAGTTAGAAACGAATATGAGGTCACACTTAACTCCTTCAGCGCCCCCTAGTGGTAACTCCTAAACTGCAATTGCAACAGTAATCAGTGCATTTTTATAGCACTTTTTCACTGTGAAAATGACAATGGTCCCAAAAATGTGTCAAAATTGTCCGATGTGTCCGCCATAACGTCTCAGTGATGAAAACAATTGCTGATCGCTGCCATTAGTAGTAAAAAAAATGTATTAATAAAAATGCCATAAAACTATCCCCTAAACACTATAAATGTTGCGCAAACCAATCGATAAACGCTTATTGCGATTTTTTTTTTTTCCAAAAATAGGTATAAGAATACGTATCGGCCTAAACTGAGGGAAAAAAAATGTTATATCTTTTTTGGGGATATTTATTATAGCAAAAAGTAAAAAATATTGCATTTTTTTCAAAATTGTCGCTCTATTTTTGTTTATAGCGCAAAAAATAAAAACCGCAGAGGTGATCAAATACCACCAAAAGAAAGCTCTATTTGTGGGGAAAAAAATAACGCCAATTTTGTTTGGGAGCCACATCGCACGACCGCGCAATTGTCAGTTAAAACGACGCAGTGCCGAATCGCAAAAAGGGGCAAGGTCCTTTACCTGCATTTTGGTCCGGGTCTTAAGTGGTTAATACATATCACAATTTTTTTTTTTTTTTTACTTTTTTTTCCCTCAGTTTAGACCGATACGTATTCTTGTATGTATTTTTGGTAAAAAAAAACCCGCAATAATCGTATATTGATTGGTTTGCGCAAAAGTTATAGCGTCTACAAAGTAGGTGATAGATTTATGGCATTTTTTTTTTACTAGTAATGGCGGCAATCTGCGTTTTTTTATTTTTTTTTTATGACCGTGACATTGCGGCGGACATATCGGACGCTTTTGACATGTTTTTGGGACCATTCACATTTACACAGCGATTAGTGCTATAAAACTGCACTGATTACTGTGTAAATGTGACTGGCAGGGAAGGGGTTAACACTAGGGGGCGCTGAAGGGGTTAAAATGTTTCCTAAAGTATGTTCTAACTGTAGGGGGAGGGGGACTCACAGGGGGAGATCGATGTGTGTTCCTCTGTACTGGGAACACACATCAGTCTCCTCACCGCTGACAGGAGGTGGATCTGTGTGTTTACACACACAGATCCACACTCCTGCCGTGATCAGCGGTAATCGCAGGTGCCCGATGGCAATCGCGGCCGTCGGCACGCGCACGGGATCGCGAGTGGTGCCATGGGTGCGCGCGCGCGCCCTAGAACGCCGTGAAGACAGGACGTTGTGTGACGTCCAGTCTCATCGGCGAGGGGTTGTTCAAGACGTAAATCCCCTATGGCCCGGTATTGAAGTGGTTAAACAAGAGAGTAGAAAACCCAATCCCAACTAAATCTCATATAAGACTAAAAATATTATTGTGATTTTAAAAAACATTTTCAATATTTTTTACATTTGTAGCTTTCAGTATAGAACAGCTGGTGGGTTACAGAACAAAATGGTTTTGCAATAAACTGATCGTTTAATTGGCTTCCTCTCAAACTGACCCGAGCGCTGCGCGAGTTGTCAGCACTACATCAAAGGATAAAATAAATAGAAATGCAACTTTTATTTTTTATTTTTTTATTTAGTCATTGAATTCCCAGGTCAGTACCTCCACTTCAAGACTTTCACTGAACAAAAGCAAACCAGACTCTTTTCAGCAAACAAAATCCAGCCACTTCCACGTCAAGGAAAAAAATACTATTTAATGTTGTAATTGCTACATTTATCCTAAGATTTGCTGTTAATTGTCTATTGATGCATTTTTGAATATTTAATACCGAGAAAGGAGAGTGCATAAATAACCCACTATCAATAATAGCTTGAAAGACGCTTCGAGCGTTTAAAAGCGGCATTTTTTTTTCCTATCGATTATACTCCTGCTGCTTTCTGCAAATTATTTAACAATCTTGACTGTTGAGCGATATGAAAATGCACTTTTACTTAGGATGCCAGACTGTCATTAAAATGAAAATAAGATACAATGGAAAGAAAAATAAAATAAAAAATTGTTGGGACAATGAAAAGGGTCCTGTGAAATAAACTTGCGTCACCTTTAAATATTAGAAGCCAAGTCCGCTCATAAGTGATTTGATTAACCTGTCTGTGACCAGTGATCATTTATACCTGGATTGCCAGCACACAGCATCAGTGTACCACGATCACCATCATCTGCATGACCGATTAAGGACCAAGCCTCTTTCTGATATTGGTGTTTACAAGTTAACCACTTTAAGCCCCGGACCAATATGCTGCTAAATGCCCAGAGGCGTTTTTAGAATTCGGCACTGCGTCGCTTTAACAGACAATTGCGCGGTCGTGCGACGTGGCTTCCAAACAAAATTTGTGTCCTTTTCTTCCCACAAATAGAGCTTTCTTTTGATGGTATTTGATCACCTCTGCGATTTTTATTTTTTGCGCTATAAACAAAAATAGAGCAACATTTTTGCAAAAAAAATCAATATTTTTTACTTTCTGTTATAAGAAAAATCTAATAAACTAAATTTTAGTCAAACATTTAGGCCAAAATGTATTCAGCCACATGTCTTTAGTAAAAAAAAAACGCAATAAAAAAATAAATAGCTACCTAGCGGCAACAGTGACACTAATACAGCGATCAAAAAAAACATCGCTTAGTGACACTGGCAATAGGGGGTGAAAGAGGGTTAACTAGGGCAGTCATCAAGGGGTTAAAACTTTATTTGGGGGGGTACGGGGGCTACCCTGGATCTAACACTAACTGCCAGTCACACTAACTGTCACACTGACACTAAATGCAGTGATCAGTACATATATGATCACTGCATTCAGTGACCCTGTGACAGGGGGGGGGCGGTTTATGTGCCCGTGTGTTACTGTGTCAGTGTAGTGTTGTGCAGACTCACTTGTGATGTCTTCTCTCCTCAGCGGCGGTTGAAAATACCGCCCAGAGGAGAGATTA
Organism: Rana kukunoris; assembly: GCA_029574335.1. Taxonomy (NCBI): domain Eukaryota; kingdom Metazoa; phylum Chordata; class Amphibia; order Anura; family Ranidae; genus Rana; species Rana kukunoris. The sequence continues at coordinate 21,520,113 of CM056050.1, forward strand.
CATCACTTCCCCCTTCCTATGGGGGTTCACCCCAAAAAAATGTTTTTAACATTACATTCAGCCGAGTTGTGAGAATGACATTGGGCAAACGCCGGTGTCCGTGACGTCACCAGATCTCCGACGGAACTCCCTGAAGACCCAGAAGCCAGCGGAGAGGTGAGTACCAATCAAAATAATTTTCATGGATCAAAAAAAAAAAAAAAAATTGATGGATCAAAAAAATTTAAGATTAATCGATGAATTAATAGTTAAAGCAGGGGTTCACCCCAAAAAAAAATGTGTTAACATTACATTCAGCCGAGTTGTGAGAATGACATTAGGCTGTTTTTTTTATTATTTCATTGCCGTACATACCGTATTTTCACTGCGGCTTCCGGGTATGTAATCTGCCGGACTGGGCGTTCCTGATTGATTGACATGCTTCCGACCGGTGCATACAGCGCGTCACGAGTTGCCGAAAGAAGCCGGACTGCGAGTCGGCTCTATAAGGCGCCTGTGCACTGACGTTGGATTCTTTCGGCAACTCGTGACGCGCTGTATGCGCCGGTCGGAAGCCTGTCAATCAATTAGTAACGCCCAGTCCCGCAGATTACATACCCGGAAGCCGCGTTGAAAATACGGTATGTACGGCAATGAAATGATAAAAAAAAACAGCCTAATGTCATTCTCACAACTCGGCTGAATGTAATGTTAAAACATTTTTTTGGGGTGAACCCCTGCTTTAACTATTAATTCATAGATTAATCTTTAATTTTTTTGATCCATCAATTTTTTTTTTTTGATCCATGAAAATTATTTTGATTGGTACTCACCTCTCCGCTGGCTTCTGGGTCTTCAGGGAGTTCCGTCGGAGATCTGGTGACGTCACGAACACCGGCGGGGTTTGCCGTGTCCATCTGAAGGGCTCCTTTGCTGTGCCTTCATATCTGCATGCCGGCGGGACCTTACTATCTGCCACACGCAAGGGCTGTTATACTTCCCTCTATCACTTCCCTCTATCACCCTGGGATTCTACAGCCATCCACTGGGAGTTGTGATAGTTCCCTTCACGGGACATCTACATGCCGACTGATGTTAACCTCTCCTCATCTGGATTCAGCAGTGGTATCGTTGTACACATTTTAATACCAGTATCATACTTAGCTACATGTTTTTATGACTGCTTTTGCTACCGTTTGGTATTACTTGCACCATTTTTACAGTTTATGTAGCTACATCGATTTTATCTCCAGTGCAATATTTATTTTGTTACCTACTTGAAGACTATAAACGTTTTAATGCTATTCCCATCGAGCGCTGCCTTTGTGTGTTTTTTGTATCCTGCTATCCATTTTTCCAGTGTTTGGGAGCTGCACTGGGAATTGGCCTGCAAGGAGATCAGCTAAAAGTAGTTGGATCTGTATGTGCGTTATAATTAATCAAAATTAGTCGATTAATCGATTAAAAAAAAAAAAAATTAATCAAACACAAAAATGTTGATCAGTAACAGCCCTAGTTTTTATTTGCTAGAAAATTACTTAGAACCCCAAACATTATATATATATTTTTTCAAACTGTTCATTGCTCAAGAAACCCCTGGCAACCTCTGGAGGAACCCTGGTTGAGAAACCCTGCTCTAAACTCTGGGCCCCCTGGCCAGGGGGTGCCCTATTTGTCCATACAACAGACTTATGCTGTATTTGGCGTTTTTTCCGGCGTTTTGTCGCGCGTATTCGAGCGTTTGCATACAGCGTCGTTGGACGTTTTTGAACTTCAACATTTTTTATGTTAGCCAATAGGAAAAATTATCATCTCTTTCATCACGTGTTGCTATGTTTGTAGATTTTTTTATCTACCTGGGTGAAATGTTCTATTGACTAAAGCGACAAAACGCCCATAGAAACGCTCATTGTCGCGCTAGAAGCTTGAATCGAGTGTTTTCCATTACTTTCTATGGGAAATACAAACGCTCAAGCACGCCCAAACCGCCCGATTCTCCATAGAGAATAATGTATTTTTTCCCCTCTAGCATATTGTAGCGTCGCGCTTCAGGCGACAAAACGCTCAGGTGTGAATGGAGCCTTACTGGAGCCATTGTGCTCCATAAATATTTGAATAAGCTTCTTTAACTGTAAACTATTGATGAATTAAATTTTTCATACACATTACAGTTCTTCCCACAATTTCTATGATAGTGGTATAATCCATTGGTTAACCAGTTGCCAACCGTCAAATGCTGATATACGTCAGTAGAATGGCATGGGCAGGCAAATGGGTGTACAGGTACATCCCCTTTAATTTGCTGTGCAGCTGGCACTGCGTTCTCCGTGAACGTTTCTGCGATCCCCGCAAACTCAATGTTTGCGATTGTAACACGGAGAGAGGTTTTTCACTGTTCTGCCTAGTGACATGACAGGGATCTACTACTCATCGGGAGTAGTGATCTCTGTCATGTCAGTGGTAGCCCATCCCCCCACAGTTAAAAATATGTAGAATCGGCCCAAACTGAGGAAAAAAATATTTTTGGGGGATATTTATTATAGCAAAATGTCAAAAATATTGCTTTTTTTCAAAATAGTTTTTTTTTTTTTTTTTTTAGTGCAAAAAATAAAAACCGCAGAGGTGATCAAATACCACCAAAAGAAAGATATATTTGTGGGGAAAAAATAGATGTTTGGGATGTTTGGGTGCAACGTCGCACGATCACGTAATTGTCAGTTAAAACGACGCAGTGCCGTATCGCAAAAAGTGCTCTGATCAGCAAGGGGGTGAATACTTCCAGGGCTGAAATGATTAACTCACTGACATTCTTTGTACTCTCTAAATCTGACTGCTAAGTGTGGGACACACACTCTATTACCACCTAATTAGTCTCAGGCCCCGTACACACGACCGAGCTCGCTGGGATCCATATTCTGCCGAGAAGCTCGATCGTGTGTTTTCGTCGAGCAAACTGCCGAGCGAGGCGTCGAGCCAAAATAGAGAGCAGGTTCTCTATTTCCTCGACGGGCCATCGGGACTAATGACTAGACGCCTTTTTCGACAGCCAGGTCGACGAACTCGACGGCCGGCCGAGAACCTCGTCGGGCGGAACGATGAGTTTAGCCCGACGAGGTTCTCGTACGTGTGCACGCGGCCCTTAGTGTTATAAAATGCAGTGTCTCAGAATAGCAACTTCAAAAATCTGATGAAGAATATAATGCTTGTTTTTCTAGGGCAGTGGTCTCCAAACTTCAGCCCGGGTACCAGATGTGGACCTTTTGTTGCCTTTAACCAGCCCTTGTGGCACCATTCCTTCCACTGATACCAACAATGGGGCAATATTCCTTCCTGTGATACCAACAATGAGGCAATATTTCTTCCAGTAATACCAATAATGGGACGTTGTTTACTTCCACTGACGTTGGGGTATTTTCTGCTCCCACTGGCCACAGCCTAGCCCATTAAAAGTCTGAAGGACAGTAAACTAGCTCTTTGTTTAGAAAGTTTGGAGACCCCTGTTCTAGAGGATGACCCAAAAAAGTATCACTTGCCTTACTCCAGTTGTCCTCCCTGCTAATTCTGGTTGTGAGGTCTGATCCCCCAAACCCAATCTTCTTGCAAGGTTCCGATATTGCTGACTTCCAGCTGCTGTGGGACCATGTGTAGTAAGACATCAAGTGTTTTAGGTCATCTCCTAGACAAAAAACTATTATCTCCTTTATCAGCTTGGGTGGGGTTTAGGTTTTACAGTCGAAATTGTTTTATCCTTGCCTTGAGAACTCAAACTCTAAAAAAGCATGGGTAGAAGAAAAAATCAATAGCAACACTGCATACAGCTAGTTGGCATTTTAGCGAGCATATCACCCAATGCAGGTTAAAAATAATAGCTACAAATTCTCTTTACTTCGAACATCCATTATGGGTTATGAAAATGTTAAAAGGTCAAATGTGACATAAGGAAATAAAGAAAACAAAATTAATATTTTTATATCGATGTCTATTTCAAGTATTTTGTTATTTTACAACCCTGCGGCGACTTTTTCAAGAAGAATCTTAATTCGCTGCCAAAATTTGGGTAGGTGCACTTGAATGTTTTTATTCCATCCAAAAAAAAAAAAGTTATAAATATTCATGTCACAACAAAGCAGGAAAACAGAGCTGAAGAAAATAAAACTAGTTTCAGGGCTTTGTGATCAGGATGGGGTTATTATAAAGTGTGATCACATGTGGGTGGAAGTTTTCACCTTACTGGGGTGTGGAACTCAGATGGAGGGTAGGAAAAGTCACATGGATATTGTAACGGAACGTCACACACTCCGCTTGAGTGTTTCCGTCATATACTGCTTCCTATCAGTCTGGATATAGATATCAAATATTCCAGCTGCCCTCAACACACAACGAGACAAGACTTGTTTGTGTGCTTAACATGTAGTGTTTAATATAATCAAAAATGCAAACTTATATACATTTTAAAGAGGAGGTAAACAGAACATAAAATAACATGAGCTAATTAACTAATCATTTACCCAGACTAGGTGACTCAGATATGACCTTTCAGGGTAGACGTCACGTCTCCGCTCACCTGCTATACAATACACATTATCATAAGTGTAAACACAGGACGTCTTCACACAATAGCAGGGTCAATAAGCACAGAGAACCGACAGATTGCATTATCATCTAACAGTATGAATGATTTACTCTTGCAATTAACCCGTTGAGTTCAGAATAAGCAACCAGTAAATAGTTCTTTACAGATATCCTGGAATATATTGTGGATAATAATATAATAATCTCATCTCAGCAGGGGCGGACTGACCATTGAGGCTCTCGGGCACTAGGGTTGCCAGGCTCAATAAAACCAGGGACAGTATGTAAAAATTTGTGTTTTTTTAACATCTGTCCTGGGATATGTCCGAAACCGACATGCTTTTGATGTGAAAATCCTGAGATTTTAGCTGCCCTGCCTCTGTACTGCCTACTGGCCTGGTGGCCATCTGTAAGCCCGGGGGGGAGGGCCCATAATCTTCTATTTCCCGGGGGCCCCATGAGTGGTCAGTCCGCCCCTGCATCTCAGGTAGTCCAAGATATCATTCCTTAGTCATCCTATGCCCCTAGTGGACATGATTTTAGACATAAGAGGGTCCGAGTCTGTCACAGATATGTTATGGACTGGCTGGCATTTCAGAATGTTTTTCAGAAGAGGAAATGTGCCATTGTTGTTTTTTTAACCACTTAAGCCCCGGACCAATATGCTGCTAAATGCCCAGAGGCGTTTTTACAATTCGGCACTGCGTCGCTTTAACAGACAATTGCGCGGTCGTGCGACGTGGCTCCCAAACAAAATTTGCGTCTTTTTCTTCCCACAAATAGAGCTACCTAGCGGCAACAGTGACACTAATACAGCGATCAGAAAAACGATCACTTAGTGACGCTGGCAAAAGGGGGTGAAAGGGTTAACTAGGGTGGTGATGAAGGGGTTAAAACTTTATTAGGGGGGTGTATGGGGCTACCCTGGACCTAACACTAACTGCCTGTCACAGTAACTGTCACACTGACACTAAATGCAGTGATCAGTAAATATATGATCACTGCAATCAGTGACAGTGTGACAGGGGGTGGGGGGGTGATCTGAAGGGGTTAAGTGTGCCTATGTGTGTGGTGTCAGTGTAGTGTTGGTGCGACTTACTGTGATGTCTTCTCTCCTCTCGGCGGATTGAAAATACCGCCGAGAGGAGAGTTCACATCACTTCCTCTGCCTATGTTTACATTACACAGGCAGAGGAAGTGACACGGCGGAGGCTCAGGGGATTGGCTGGGAGCGATCACGAGGGGGCGGACAAAAATGAACAGCCGCCACCTCGTCCCGGATCGCTCCCGCAGGTAAGACGCCCGCCGCACGCAGCGGAGGGGGTCCCGATCGGACCCCTGACCCGCAAGAAGGCAGGGACGTACATGTACGCCCATCTGCCTGTACGTGCCATTCTGTGGACGTATATAGTCGTGTGGCGGGCGTTAAGCGGTTAAGAATGATGTAGATGGGTTGTCTGTTTGGCTACAGCTAGGCTGGTATGGGTCTTTGGAGATCCAATATATATAGGCAGTCCCTGGGTTACAAACAAGATAGGGTCTGTAGGTTTTTTCTTAAGTTAAATTTGTATGTAAGTCGGAATAGGTACATTTTTTAAGTGTAGCTCCAGCCCAAAAAATGCATTTTAAGGTTTTTGGATAACACAGGGAAGGGTTAACTCCCCGTAAAAAAAAATTGCTGTCTGTGCCCCTTTTCAGGAGATTTCACCTCACTTTCTGTCCCAATGACAATTGGATTTTTAAAACTTTGTGTTGTGGAAAACAAGGATTGGTTGTGGAAAACAAGGATTGGTTATAAAGCTTCAGTGGAGGCACTTTTTTTTTCCCTTGATAGCTCTTACAGAAGAGAATTTCCCTTCCTAGGGGTAGATTTCCTCTCACTTTCTGTTGTCTCCTTCCGTTTGTAAGTAGGAGTCGGTTGCAGGTTGGATGTTTGTAATATATATATATATATATATATATAGCCCTCAAACTTTCCACTCACCTACTGGAATGGAAAATGATTGCTTGTGAGTGTGGGGCTGCCTCGTGGGGGGGGGGGGGGGTGCACCGCCAGTAGGCGGGGTTGGATGGTAGCCATTCTCCCAGCGATCGCCTAGGGCATGGGTCTTCAAACTACGGCCCTCCAGTTGTTCAGGAACTACAATTCCCATAATGCCTAGTAATGTCTGTGAATGTCAGTGTGTTACAATGCCTCATGGGATGTGTAGTTCTACAACATCTGGAGGGCCGTAGTTTGAGGATCCCTGGCCTAGGGCAAGAGATAGCCGGCCGAATCATCAAAGACCAGGTAACATTGCTATAACAGCTTTCATTAAAATTGATGCCAAAATGTCCCATTAACGCCATGTAGTGCAACCAATTGAAATCAACAGGCTGTCCTATGCATGTCACAGTAAAAATGAGACACAGAAAGTTTGCTCCCACTATGCTAGATGTGAATAGGGCCTGAAAATGTAATTGTTGCGTTTACACAAGAACAACAAGGCTTCATTCACATCTGTGTGTTTCCTTGCATTTCAGAAATGCGCGGCACCAAAAATCGCAGTAAAACATGCACCAAGCTCCACTTGAAAATAAAGTTCTAAAGCTTTTCTTTGGGGCGATTTCTGTGTGTAGGGCAGTCTATTCAGGTGGATTTGACTGCCCTATGTGTGATAAGTGAAAATGCTCCAAAACGCCTCCCCAAAAATACATGTGGGAATGCGAGTTCCCGATATGCAGAGATGTGAACGGGGCTTGACAGCTGAGTGTTTCTGTCCACTCCCTCCTATGTACTTGTATAAAGATGGCCATACACTATGCAATCTGATTGTGTATTTAGTGAGAAGGGTGATCACTGATTAATTGCATTTCATTTAAAAAACATGCACCTGGGAATGGGAGGGTAGATGATGCAGGGTGTGAACTAATGAGGTCAGCTGGTCAACTCCTTCCTGTGTCATGATCTAAAGTCTGTAAGGACTTAAAGGAAGTAAGACATTACTGGAAACATGGACGAGGACAAGTACAGTTAGTGTATGTAGTATTAATGGAAAACCTTTTTTTTTTTGGTACATAGGTGAGCTGGAATTTAGAGAAAAAAAAAGTGAACAAAGGTGAACTTATCCTTTAACCTACCATCCTCAGCATTCACTGCCTTGAAAATCAATCCTATATCAGAAACGATGTGAATATGTACATTTATTTATTTCCTTTCAAATCAGCTTGCAAAGCATTGGAACAGTGATCAGTGGATTGTGGGATGCAATTCAAGACTGTTTGGGACTCATCCTCTAGCTACCTGTCCATGGGGCAGATTGGGGGTAGGATGGGGTCCCATTTGCACCATGTTACACCCTAAATAAGAACGGGACATGTGTATTTAAAATGATAACATGATTTTTAAATGCAAAGAAATGAAAAGACATATACCTTTGTCAGGTTGTGTTTTATTGGCGTTGGTGTCCCCATCAGGGTGATTAACCTGTCCAAACATAACAGGAAGTAAATGGAAGAAACTCCAATTCTGAGAGTTGTCACAGGTACAAGCGCCTTCATTCGAAGATTTTTCCCTCTGCTCTTGGTTTCTACCCTACTGTATGCATCTTCTTGCCCAGTGATGGCACACCCTGGCACCCCAGATTTTTTGGAACTACATTTCCTATGATGCTCATGCAATTAGTGTTCTGTTTCTGTTTTTACAGATTTCCTTGCTCTCTGACTATCCTAGCATTTCACCTACAATGCTTTTGCTGGATTTAGATAGAAATGCCCAAATGTGTCCAGAGGTGTGAACCTTGGGCCAGATTCTCAAAAAATGGCGTATCTGGCGGCGTAGCGTATCGTATCGCATTTACACTACGTCCTACGCAAATTACTGGAGCAAGTGCCGTATTCTCAAAGCACTTGTTCCGTAATTTTCGGCGGCGTAGCGTAAATGCGGCATCGTAAGGCCGTGTAATTCAAATAGTGAAGGAGGGGGCGTGCTGTATTTAAATTAAGCGCGCCCCCGCGTCAAACGAAGTGCGCATGCGCCGGCCGGGAAAAAAGCCCAGTGCGCATGCGTCTTTGAAACCGACGTCAAAACGACGTGATCGCCACTTACGCAATTCCCTATTCGCGAAAGACTTAGTAAGACGACGTAACCGACGGAGAAAGACGACGCTGACCCGACGCCATACTTAACATGGCAACAACGGCACTTCGGAAACATACCCCTCATAGCAGGGGTAACCTTACGCGTACGCAACCTACACAAACTACGTCGCCACGTCGCAAAAACATTCAGGAATCGGCGTATTAGGCTCATTTGCATAGGCAAATGAGAAAACAACGTAATGGCCACCTAGCGGCCAGCATTGTCATTACATCTAAGATCCAACGGTGTAATTGCTTTACACCTGTCAGATCTTTAGTGTATCTATACGTAAGTGCTTCTAAGAATCACTCGCATAGATACCCATTGAAAAAAACTGCGATACAACGGTGTATCTGAGATACACCGTCGTAACTTAGCTGAGAATCTGGCCCCTTGAGTTTTGGTGAACCCCCTTATGACTAGGGATTAGCTCAAGAAAGTGGTCTAAACCCACTGAGCTCAAGCAAGTCAGATCCTAGTATTAACCCACCTGAGCGATCCCACCATCCCAACTATGAGTCTTGGTGGTGCCACTTCTGAAGTTCTGACTAGGAATGCACTTAAGCAAATTGAGATCCCAGTCTGAACCCACTCGAGTGATCCCACCATTCCAACTGTGAGTCTTGGCGGTGCCACTTCTGACTAGGAATGCGCTTAAGCAAATTCAGATCCAAGTCTGAACCCAGCCGAGTGATCCCACCATCTCAAATTTGAGTCTTGGTGGTGCCACTTCTGACTAGGTATAAGCTCAAGCAAGTTTAAATCCTGGTCTGAACCCACCTGAGCGATCCCACCCCAAATACCAAGCAATTGAGCTGCAAGTTTGAAAATGACTTGCAAAGCTATTGCTAGACTCACTAGGCTTCAGAAGTTTTTTGCACAATTGCAGCACGTCCGCATTGCATGACTCCAGATCAACTTTCTTTGCAAACATTTTTCAAGTCTTCTCAGTGGCGTAACAGCCGGGGGGGGGGGGCGGTGCATCTGTCCCAGGCGCAGAGCTGAGGGGGGGCGCCATGATGAGGCGGGTGACTTTGTTGCTGCGGTCCGGCCCATAAAAAGATGGCCGCTGGGCTGTCACGGCTCTGTCCGCCTATGGCGAGTGCACTGCACGAGCCGAACGACTGTCCCTCCTGAGTCCTCCTGACTCTATTGGCTATCCAAAAATGGCGCCGGGTGGCGCCATTGCGTATCTACGCATGCGCTGCCCAGCCGAGCAGATACAGGCTTTCCCAAGACCGGCCGAGCCCAGCTTGGGAAAGCTTGTATCCGCTAGGCTGAGCGGCACATGCGCAGTTACGTAATGGCGCCACCCGGCGCCATTTTTGAATAGCTGATCGAGCCATGAGGGCTCATGGGGGAACACTATGGCAGTGACAGTCATTGGCTCGTGCAGTGCACTCGCCATAAGCAGAGGACAGAGCCGTGACAGCCCAACACAGCACAGTCCTGTCCAGTCCAGCCCAGCCCTGAGCCTTACACAGCACAGCCCAGCTTTAAGGTAATACAGAAGCTGGTGGTGGCAGTAGGTGATGGTGAAATAAGGGTATGCTGGAACTGTGGCAGGAGGTGGGTGAGGTGATGGTGGCAGAAGGTAATGTTTATATAAGGGGGGGGAGCAGAATAAAAAGTTCTGCCCCGGGCCCCCCATAACTCTGGTTACGTCACTGAGTCTTCTGCAAGTTCAAGTTCAGTTATGTTGTGCAATAGTCATCCCACCACAGGGGTCACTGAGACTTGCAGAGCTCTTGCTGTAGACTCACTACTGCAACTTTGCTCTTGCTAGAGACTTGTCACGCAAATTTTCTACAAATTGGAAAAGTGTCAATTAAAACGTGTGCTTCAAGTACTACAACTTGCTAGTTAAAAAGTGCAGCAAGTTAACAGTTTATTCTTACTCTCTGGGACCAGGACTAGGGATGAGCTCAAGCAAGTTAAGATCCTACTTCAAACCCACCTGAGCGATCCCACCATCCCAATTATGAGTCTTGGTGTGCCACTTCTAACTAGGGATGAGCTCAAGCAAGTTCAGATCCATGTCTTAACCCACCTGAGCAATCCCACCATCCAAAATGTGAGTCTTGGTGGTGCCACTTTTTCTAGGGTAAGCTCAATCAAGTTCACATCCTGGTCTGAACCCACCACCCTGGTCCGATGCCACCATCCCAACTTTGCGTTTTGGTGGTGCCACTTCTGACTAGAGACAAGCTCAAGCAAGTTCTGATTGTTCCTAGTATGAAAATGTCTTGCTAAGATATTGCTAGACTTTTCAGGCTTCATAAATTTGTGGCACAATTGCAGTCTGCATTGCATGACTCCATGTCAACTTTCTTTGCAAACATTCTGCAAGTCTGCTGCAATTTATGGTTCAGTTATGTTGTGCAATAGTCATCCCACCACAGGGGGTCATTGTGACTTCCAAAGCTCTTGCTGTAGACTCACCACTGCAACTTTGCTCTTGCTAAAACTTGCTACGCAAATTGGCTACAAATTGGAAAAGTGTCAATTAGAGCTTAACCTGCCTGAGCAATCCCACCATCCCAACTTTGACTCGTGGTGGTGCCAGTTCTGACTGGGGATGAGCTCAAGCAAGTTCAGATCCTAGTCTGAACCCACCTGAGTCATCCCACCATCCAAACTTTGAGTCTTGGTAGTGCCAGTTCTGAATAAGGATGAGCTCAAGCAAGTTCAGATCCTAGTCTGAACCCACCTGAGTCATCCCACCATCCCAACTTTGAGTCTTGGTAGTGCCACTACTGAATAGGTATAAGCTCATGCAAGTTCAGATCCTAGTCTGAATCCCACCAGGAAACTGTTACCTGTACTCGGTCAATAATAGGAGAGGGCATTACCCACACGGCAGCTGCACATATCTAAGGTATGTGGATTGAGAATGCCTTTGCCGCTTATAAAAGGACCACTACAGGTGACATGCTTCCTACCAGAATTGTTTGGGTGAGTTCAGACTAGGATCTGAACAGACCTGAGCTCATCCCTACTTCTGCCCATGTCTCCCTAGGCACTGGTCCACAAGAATTCTATGATATTAGGAAAAATTCAAGCCTAGCAATACAGGTGTGTGAAGAACGACATCCTATCTGATGACAATATTCCATTTTATTACCACTGTGCAATGAAGTGACAGTAAAATCAGCTCTGTCATTAGCTGCAAGTCATTTTTAAGGCCGGTGCACAGCCCTGTAAAAGATAACCGGCACAAGGCAAGTGGCAGGCTATAATTCTGTGCCCTGCAATGTAATGTTGAATCTACATGCTGATAATTGACTTTCTCCCGATCCACAAATCAAAACGCGCTCATGGCGCCAGGCTCGGCTGCCAACGCTGGAACTCTGCACAGACCTCACAGTGGGCAAAGCAGACAAGGCAACACCTGTTCGTTGTAAACAAGCGCTTGCCAACCTTTCCAAGCATCACAAAATTATCCCTGTGCAGGCGGAGAAGTGCGCGGATGGCTTTATCATCCCAGGTAATAACCCTCAGTGGTATTTTCCCTGCAATAAATGTAGTTATTGGCCCTTGTTCATCTGTAACAATAAACTAGCTAGACGAATAAGCTTTTGTCTTATCTAAAGGTGTATCTAGCACCCTGGAAACTGTTTTTTTGCATGCTGCCTTCTCTCACAGTTCACGTGAACCTGTCACAAACCTGGGCAATTCAAAGTGAGAATCAAAATAAAAACAAATGCATATGCCCAACTCTGGGTTACATTTTTATTTCTCAATAGACAGCCCAGCCAGTGCTAAAAAAAAGCCCAGCTAGGTCTGACTGCAACACTCACCTGGTCACCGCAGTACATTTTCTGTGCCACAAGATGTCCTCAGTCTTCAGTCTTGAATGCTACCCAGTGCTATTCAACCTGGAGGACTGAGGACATACTGTGAGTGCAAGGTGTTGAGAAGACAGAGATTTTGTTTCCGGTGCCCTACACAGCTTCTGACAGCAGCATCTGCTTCTTGGCTACTGAAGACAAACTGAGGCTCAACGTCAAACCACACTGGGTGGAGTACATGCTGTTATCTTTATGCATCTTGTGAGTTGCCTCATGTGATTTTTAAGAAAGTATTTTCCTATATACTGTACTGTCCTCTTCTGTTTTCTTTATATAGGGTTTTGAGAAGATACTGTGAGTGAAGGGTGTCATTGCTCTGCCCCCTATTAGAATATCACCATTCATTAACAGTGTGCTAGTATAGAGTGTTGTAATCAAATCAGGCACGTGCTTGTACTATATATAGTAGTTGATGGTAGATTCTCAAAGAGATTGTGCAATCAGCTTGTATAGTGCATTGTGAGCCTAAAGTTCAAGGCATGACTTGGAGCATGCATAGGGCCGTGTCCAAATACAGAATGGGGTTAGCTGGGGGCATATGTATGCGTGCCGCCCCAACCAGGAATTTTCTGTGCCTAACTGTGCTGCCCGCTCACAGTATATCTACTGTGTGGTTTAGCAAGAGGCTAATAAAACACTTTAAATGGTATATTTAACCACCTCCCACCCACCATATAGACAAATGCTGGTTTTGGAGTGACTCTCTTGTTCTGGGATGACATCATATGACGTGGTTCCACTCTTGCCATGCTAGCGCTTCTCAGTAAAGAGCCAATGACGTGGCTCTTTACCCATGTGATCAGCTGTGTTCAATCACAGCTGATCACATGTAAAACAAGGAAATGCTGATTATCGGCTTTCCTCTCCTTACACTGAAAGAGTGTGAGGAGAGGAGAGCCGATTAGCAGCATTTCCTCAGAGGGGAGACCTACACAGTTAATCAGTGTAATGTGGAAGAAATACTGCGCCGTCTCAGTGTAATATATTAAACAATATAAAAATTAAGAGTGAACGTGACTGCTGCTGCAACTAATCATGTGAGATACACACAAAAATAAGCAATGTACAAATTATATATATATATATATAACTGTGCTTTATATACAGTGCGGAAAATAAGTATTTGAACACCCTGCTATTTTGCAAGTTCTCCCACTTGGAAATCATGGAGGGGTCTGAAATTGTCATCGTAGGTGCATGTCCACTGTGAGAGACATAATCAAAAAAAATAATTCCAGAAATCACAATTTATGAATTTTTAACTATTTATTTGTATGATACAGCTGCAAAGAAGTATTTGAACACCTGTCTATCAGCTAGAATTCTGACCCTCAAAGACCTGTTAGTCTGCCTTTAAAATGTCCACCTCCACTCCATTTATTATCCTAAATTGGATGCACCTGTTTGAGGTCATTAGCTGCATAAAGACACCTGTCCACCCCATACAATCAGTAAGAATCCAACTACTAACATGGCCAAGACCAAAGAGCTGTCCAAAGACACTAGAGACAAAATTGTACACCTCCACAAGGCTGGAAAGGGCTACGGGGAAATTGCCAAGCAGCTTGGTGAAAAAAGGTCCACTGTTGGAGCAATCATTAGAAAATGGAAGAAGCTAAACATGACTGTCAATCTCCCTCGGACTGGGGCTCCATGCAAAATCTCACCGTGTGGGGTCTCAATGATCCTAAGAAAGGTGATAAATCAGCCCAGGACTACACGGGAGGAGCTGGTCAATGACCTGAAAAGAGCTGGGACCACCGTTTCCAAGGTTACTGTTGGTAATACACTAAGACGTCATGGTTTGAAATCATGCATGGCACGGAAGGTTCCCCTGCTTAAACCAGCACATGTCAAGGCCCGTCTTAAGTTTGCCAATGACCATTTGGATGATCCAGAGGAGTTATGGGAGAAAGTCATGTGGTCAGATGAGACCAAAATAGAACTTTTGGTCATAATTCCACTAACCGTGTTTGGAGGAAGAAGAATGATGAGTACCATCCCAAGAACAACATGACAATGACCCGAAGCACACAGCCAGGATAACCAAGGAGTGGCTCTGTAAGAAGCATATCAAGGTTCTGGCGTGGCCTAGCCAGTCTCCAGACCTAAACCCAATAGAGAATCTTTGGAGGGAGCTCAAACTCCGTGTTTCTCAGCGACAGCCCAGAAACCTGACTGATCTAGAGAAGATCTGTGTGGAGGAGTGGGCCAAAATCCCTCCTCCAGTGTGTGCAAACCTGGTGAAAAACTACAAGAAACGTTTGACCTCTGTAATTTCAAACAAAGGCTACTGTACCAAATATTAACATTGATTTTCTCAGGTGTTCAAATACTTCTTTGCAGCTGTATCATACAAATAAATAGTTAAAAAAATCATACATTGTGATTTCTGGATTTTTTTATTTTTATTATTATGTCTCTCACAGTGGGCATGCACCTACGATGACAATTTCAGACCCCTCCATGATTTCCAAGTGGGAGAACTTGCAAAATAGCAGGGTGTTCAAATACTTATTTTCTGCACTGTATATAATTTGTATACTGTTAATCAGTGCAGCCCCAACAGTGCCCAGCAGTGATGCCTTTTAGTGCCCATCAGTATTTGCTCATCAGTGTCGACTGTCAGTGCCCATCAGTGTCGTCAATCAGTGCCCATCAGTGATGCCAATAAATGCTGCATTTCAGTACCCATCAGTACCAGCTCACCAGTGCCGGCCATTGGTGCCACGAATCAGTGCCCATCAGTGCTGTCTATCCATATCAGTGCCCATTAGTGGCAACTATAATTGCCCATCAGTGCCACCTATCAGTGCACATCAGTGCTGCCTATCAGTGCCCATCAGTGCTGCATATTAGTGCCTCCTCATCAGTGCCACCTCATCAGTACCTATCAGTACCGCCCCATTAGTGCTCATAATCGAAGCCTAACAGCGCCCCTCAGTGCAGCCTCACCAGTTCCCGTCAGTACCGCCTCATTGGTGCTCATCAGTGAAGCAGGGCAGTCTCATCAGCGCACATCAGTGAAGGAGAAAAAATGGCTTATATACAAAACAAAAAGTAAAAATTGTTTGTTTGTTTTTTCTTAGCAAAAAAAAAAATCCCAGTACTGAACAAATTTATCAAAAGAAAGCTCTATCTGTCTAAAAAAATAATTATTAAAATGTCACTTGGGTACAGTGTTGCATGACCGCGCAATTGTCATTCAAAGTGCTACAATACTGAAAGCTGAAACTTGGCCTGGGCAGGAAGGGGGTGAAAGTGCTCACAACTAAATTGGTTAATAGACCAAAAGAGAACATTTTTTTTTCTTCGAGTTTACATACACCTTAAATATGTATAGAGTGTGGTGAAGAAGAATCTCTGCAACATGTACTTGGATAGGACTAAAAGGTTCTAACCCTTTCCCACACTGCCCAAAACGAAATAAAACATATGCCTGAGGCTCCACTTTAATACATACCATGTTGCCGCAATGCCTTTTGCTGTCTAAAACAAAATGATACTTAGATATTCTGAACTGGTACAGATGAGATAGATGCTAAGCTATAATTTCTCCTCTTTGCAATAAAAAAGAAAAAGGGAAAAAAGTTACAGAGTCCTTAAATCAGCAGTTCTATGCAATTCAACAAAAGGCAGTAAGTCTAGAGAGAGATTCATAGGTGGGCAAGGCGGAGGCAGACTCTTGGCAAAACACGGTTTCCAGGAGACTATTTATAAGAGGAGAGATCAAGGTTGGCATGAGAGGCTCTTGAGTTTTTTTGAGAGGCTGCAGTCGGATTTGAAATTGCCTTTGGCCAAAAGAGAAGACATACAACAGAAGCCCTTGAAAAGTCAAAATGTACGCGAGTAGGCAATAACAGACAATAGACACAATATGACCACACCATCCAGCCATTTGTTGGGAACTATTTCTACACTAAGAAGAGGCTGACCTCAAACTCAAGAACCCAACAATCTCACGCGCATCAGCACTTCAACAAAAATGCATTGAAGAGCCAATTGTGGAAAGAAGGAAGGCACATAGGCATTATTCGTGAAACTAGACTTGCAATGTAAATAAAATTGCCAGTGGATAGATATTTATGGTAGGAGACACTCTGTATGTCTCATGCCCAAAATGTTTTTCCCTTGCCTCATAATGTTTTTTTTTTAAATTATACATTGACAAATGTACATGTGCAGCTCAAGGTACAACCCCGGTATTTATAAGTATCAAGTAAAGTGCTGAAAAAAATTAAGTATAATGCTTTCAAGCATGCGTCGACTTGATTCTGAGCATGCATGGATTTTTAATGATGTAATGATTAGGGATGAGCCGAACACCCCTGGGTTCGGTTCGCACCAGAACCTGCCAACAGACCAAAAGTTTGTGTGAACTTTAGAACCCTGTTAAAGTCTATGGGACTCGAACGTTTGAAATCTAAAGTACTAATTTTAAAGGCTAATATGCAAGTTATTGTCCTAAAAAGTGTTTGGGGACCCGGGTCCTGCCCCAGGGGACATGTATCAATGCAAAAAAAGTTTTAAAAAACTGCAATTTTTTCAGGAGCAGTGATTTTAATAATGCTTAAAGTGAAACTATAAAATTAAAATATTTCTTTAAATTTCGTACCTAGGGGGGTGTATAGTATGCCTGTAAAGTAGCGCTTGTTTCCTGTGCTTAGAACTGTTCCTCCAAAAAATGTAATTTCTGAAGGAAAAAAGTCATTTAAAATCACTGGTGGCTATAATGAATTGTTGGATACCAGCAATACAGAGAAAAGTCATTCATAAAAAAAGAATGCGTGGGGGTCCCCCAAATTCAATTACCAGGCCCTTCGGTCTGGTATGGATATTAAGGGGAACCCTGCGTCAAATTAAAAAAAAAATCTGTGGGGTTCCCCCTAATATCCATTCCAGACCCTTCAGATCTGGTAAGGATTTTAAGGGGAACTCCACCCCAAATTTAAAAAAGAAATGCCGTGGACCCCCACACATTTTTTTTATTTTTATGAATGACTTTTCTCTGTATTGCCGGGAGCCGACAATTCATTATAGCCGCAAGTGATTTTAAATTATTTTTTTTCCTTCAGAAATGACAATTTGTGCAGGGACAGTTCTAAGCATGGGAAACAAGCGCTACTTCACAGGCATACTATACACACACCCTAGGTACGAAATTTAAAGGAATATTTCACTTTTATTGTTTCACTTAAAGAAATTATTAAAATCACTGCTGCCAAAAAAACTGCAGTTTTTAAAACTTTTTTTTTGCATTGATACTTGTCCCCTGGGGCAGGACCCGGGTCCCCAAATACTTTTTATTACAATAACTTGCATATTAGCCTTTAAAATTAGCAAATTTTCAAACGTTCGAGTCCCATAGACTTTAACAGGGTTCTAAAGTTCACACGAACTATACCCCGAACACCCCAAATAATTTGCTGTTCGGCGAACAGGCAATGTTCGAGTCGAACATGAGTTCTACTTGAACTCGAAGCTCATCCCTAGTAATGATACAAGAAGAGGAGCTTTCCAAAAGAATATCATCAACAACGTTTTCTAAATGTAGCCCGGAGTGGGTGGTGTTCTGAGTGGGATTGAACCCACGACTCGACTGTAATACACTATTATAAAAGCAGACACATGGAAAGAACTTTTCAGAAAAACTACTTGAAGACTCGTTAATGAGTACGAGAACTCACCAACCCCATACTATTTCATCGCAGCAGATGTGCCAAGCATCTGACCTAAAAGAAAAATAGACAGGCAGCTCCCTGGGACTTGCAATTGGTTAATCACTGACATCGGTAGACAAACACCAACTCTCAACGGCATCCATCTTCCTGTCTGCTTGATCTCAGGGTTGACCTGAAAACTGACCACAAGCTGTTACTAACTTTCCTAATAGCCCAGCAGGGCTTAATGAAGAAGAGAAGGTATGTACACGCTCAGTCCTCCTGCCAAGATATTTTATAAATCCAGAACAGCTTGCTATGGGGGGGTCATTTACTAATAAAGGTGGAATTTTTTACCCGTGCCAAAATCCAATTAAAGCCAAACTCCTAGCAGATACAGAAGACACAAGAAAATAACACATCTCTGTATTCATTAATATATTAACTGTATTTTTACAGCAAGCGGTGTATCAGATTTTTGCCTGGTTTCAGTTTCTTGCATTCAACTGTACAACAGAACTCAGATTGCAAAAGGAGAAGCAGCCCAATAAGTTAGTTGCAAGAAGCATGCTAGAGAGCAGAGAGATGAGTCCATCAGTCTGCTTCTCTTCTGTTTACTACCTAGCCAGAGGCTGAAATGAGAAGCATTTTTTCATAACCATAAGCTAAGTCACACAAGTGACCATATGATAGGTCACACAATGATCAGTCCAAACAGTTTGAAACACTAATTAAATAAATGCACAGTGGTTATGCAATAACAAATAAACACTAAGGCTGCGTACACACGATCGGTCCAACCCGATGAGATTTTCATCGGGTCACCGCTGAAGTGGCCTGATGGTCTGAACACGTAGAACACAACAACGTGCTGAAAAAACGAAGTTCAATGCTTCTAAACATGTGTCGACTTGATTCTGAGCATGCGCGGGTTTTTGATCCGATGCTTTTGCGTACTAACCATAGTTTTGGTCCAAAGGTCAGGCGTCCATCGGACCGATTTTAAAGCAAGTTTTAAAACTTTGGTCCGACGGACAACGGTCCGATGGGCTGTACACACGATCGGTAAAGCCAGTTTCATCGGACCGAACCGATCGTGTGTACGCGGCCTTATGAATATAGGATAGAGTAAGGGTTACTGGGACCCCAAAATGGCCTCACATGGGTGACCCTCTATCTAGCGATTGTAGAGAACATTGCTGACTCAATTTTATATATAGCCAACATAGGACCATCTTGCAGTGTGGCTTACATCTTCCATCTGACCGCCTTGTGAGTCTATCTCCCTGTGCTGTGTCCCATAGCCCCAAGAGAGTGTATCTATCTGTGCAGGTAAGCCACGCAGCATCTACTTTTGTCCTCCAATATCATTTGTATACAAAAATGTTTTATGTACTTGACTTGTTGTCCATATGTATGTAAATTGTGATTTTAACAAATATTGTATGTTATGCTTTTAGAATTCTCCTGATGAAGCAACTATCGTTGCGAAACTAGTAGAGAGTCGACGTGTATGACCCCCTTCATTTCACCGCTCCCCTTCTTCACAAGGGTTGTTCAACATCTCGGTGATCCGGACAGTCGGTCGTACACTGTGTCATTTTTTAATGTTATTGTTTTTTTGTTGTTTTACAATAATGTGTGTCCGGTCCTTTTGGTATTATGTATAATAAATTAATGTAAATTTTTTTTTACCCTATCCTTACCTCTCTGTCTATAATTCTGTATCCAGTACCGCTATAGTCCCTCTGCCCACGATTTCACCCCAAGGTTGTTTTTGGGCCATTTTGGGGTCCCAGTAACCCCTACTCTATTTAATTGACTTCTAGGATGATGGTACCTTTATGCTATGTTTATTTATGTACTTTAAGAGGCTCCAATATAAATCCTTATGAATATAGAGTCCATAAGTGAAATGAAAACCAGATATACAATGAGTCCGTGTGACCCTTAAAGGGATAGAAACAAAGGGCCAGATTCAGGTACATCTGCGCATTATTGGACCGGCGTAGCGCACCGCCTTTACGTTAGACTTGTCAATGTAGCCGCGCAATCACCCTATTCTCGTCGCTTTTACGCAGAAAATAGCGCCTGCGCAACGTTATTTCTGAGGCGCAAGGCGGAGTAATACAAATTGGGAAGGACGTGGGCGTGTTACATTGAAATGAGCCGTGACCCCATGCAAATGAAGGGCCGGCTGGCTCGCGCATGCGCGCTTGAAGCAGACCATGTCAGCACCTCTGTGCGCATGCTCACAACTCGGGAACGGCGCAATCAGTGAAATTGGAAATGGACTATGGCAAAATCATGAACTACGCAGACAGCATAAATAGACACACACAAACGCACTTCCATTGCAAAAGTACATCCCTTTGTTTCCCTTCCCATATAGCAAAGTGCTTTTGTTCCGTTGTTAGTTGCGTTGTGATTTGTATTTGTCAGATTTGTGTACTGTATGATCTAGTGTTTGTTAGAAGATATTTGAAAGTGATTTTTGATAAGTGTTTATGAGATTTTTTGTTTGATAGTTTTCTGTTTGTTTGTTTTCTTGCTTGATTGTTCCTGTTTGTTTTTGTGAGTGTTTTTTGTTGACTGGGAGTGATTTTTGGTCAGAGTATGACTGAGAGGAAATTAAATTTTTCTTTGAGGGAGAAACAAATTCTTGACCGGGCCATTTCCGACTATGGGCGTTTCCTCCACAGCCCGGACAGTGCCAACACCACCCCGGCCAGGAGGAGAGAGATTTTGGACATGATCACTGACCAGGTGAATTCAGCGGGGGAGGGGGAGACACGGAACCGGTCTGGGATTGATAAAAAGATAAATGACCTCCGGCGTCTGGTCAAAAAGAAGCTGACCAGAATGCTTGCCCATGCCAGGGCCACAGGAGGGGGCCCACCATGCCGTGTTAGGCTGACAGCGGAGGAGCATGCGGTGGCCCAGACCTTTCATCGGGAAGAAGTGGAGGGCCTGCCCGGCTTTGACTCAAGTCATGAAGGCGTGATGCCAGGTAAGGTTTTTTTTTTCTATCAGGTGTGTAGCATGTGTGGGGGAGGGGGTGAAAGGGAATATGTGGCAAGTGTGTGGATCCTCCAACCTGGGAATGTTTTGTGTCATCCACAGATGTGCAGGAGGGTGCTGGGCCATCTGGCCTGACCGCACCATCCCCAGGACAGCAGCCTAATGAGGCCCCCCCGACAAGTCCGGAGTCCGCGGAGGAGGTTGAAGAGGAGGAGGAGGAGGTTGAGGAGGAGGAGTTGGAGGAGGAGGAGTCCATGTCAGGCACTGGCCTATTGTTTTTGGATGACTCTTCCCCTCTGGCTGGCAGCAGCCAGCCCTCCCTAAGGGGGAGCCCCCCTCCTCCCCCAACATGGCTCCCCTCCCAAGGGGCTCCCCTTCTCCCCGGCCACAAGCATCAGCTGGAGGCAGGAAGGCGACCCAGAAGACCAGGGGGTGGCCGATCTCCTGCCCGCCACTCTGAGAAGGGACCAGTTCCTCCAGACCCGCCATCTGGGACAGGTCAGCCAGACATTGGTGCGGATGGAGGAGAGCCTGTCCTCCATCAAGGATACGCTTGGGAACCTGGACTGCCACTCCCGGGCTTTCAGAAACTGCCTTAACGACCTGCAGACTACATCAGCAGGCGTTGGGCAGGATGTGAGGGCCCTTACCCAGGCTATCCAGGCCAACACGGCAACACTAGGTGCTGCCCTGGACAGAATAGCCGTGGCCTTGAAGGGCAGGCCGCCAGGTGGGCAGAGACCAGGGGCTGCTCCTCCTTCCCCGGTTTACCCCCCCTCCCCATGAGTCTCCCCTGAGGAGCCGGGGCCGTGGCCAGGGGCGCCCCAGGCGTGGCTCACATAAAGGGCACTAATGTTTGGGCCTTTTTTTTTTTTTTTTTGCTGGACATTTTTTGATTTTGCTGGTAATTTTTTTTTTTTTGGGTTGTGAATGCTGTTTGAATGTGGGGGTGACATTCCTGCCGGAAAAAGGGTGTCACCCTCAATTTTGGTGGAGAAGGGTTCCCCAGAACCAGGGAGAAGTGATCCCCAGGTCCGTGTGAATGGTGTATGAATGTACAGTGACATAATTGGAGCCTTGGCGTGGCGTTGCTGCTCACACAAGTCCTGCATGGTGGACTGGTGCCAATCCAATTTGATGAGGATGTGGGGTGTGTGTGCTAGGGACCACAGTGGTGTGCATGCATGCATTCTCATTGTGCCATGATTAATGTGTGTGTTTAACGTGCAAAGATGCCCAATGTGGGCTGTCTCCTGGCTGCTTTTCCCTCAGAAGACGGGGTATCCTCGGTTAGGGGGGGATTGTCTGGTTCAGGGGTCAGGTCATCACGTAGGTCAATCTGCAGGCCCTTTCTCACTGCGAAGTTGTGCAGCAGGCAACAGGCACCGATGATATGGCACACAAAGTTTGGGGAATACAACAGGGTCCCCCCAGACTTATCCAGGCATCGGAAACATGACTTCAGGAGGCCAAAGGTGCGCTCCACCACTGCACGTGTTTGGGCGTGGTCTTGATTGTATCTTTCCTCTCCTGGGGTTTGGGGGTTCCGGATAGGAGTCATGAGATGGGGTCCCAGTGGATATGCAGAGTCACTTGTAAGGGAGAAGACAGGAGGATGTTAGTCATGCATGTGCCCCTTGTGATGTGTGAATCATGGGGGGGACAGTCATGCCTGCCACCCATGTCACTCACCAACCAGCCAGGTGTCCCCATACACGTTCTGATCGAATTCCATTCGGATGGGGCTCTGATTGTATATGTAGCTGTCATGGCTGGACCCTGGGTGTTTGGCACGGACGTGCCATATGAGGCCTTGGGCATCGACTATCACCTGTACGTTGATGGAATGCCAATGCTTCCGATTGCGGTACATGTGCTCTGTCTCCTGGGGGGGCTGGAGTGCCACATGTGTGCAATCAATGGCCCCCACGGAGGATTGTGACATCCCAGCCACCACTCCACTTGTTCTTTGAAAAGAGCCACTGGCAAGGAAATGGAGTGTTGCCAGGACCTTGACCAGTGGCTGCACTGCATGTGAGCGGTGTGTTGGGCTGGTGATGTCCTCCTGCAAGGTTGTGGTTAATTCCATGATGGCATGAGGGGTGAATCTGAAGATGCGATACACCTCAGAATCACTCATGCCAAACAGGTCTATGCGTGTGCGGTATATCCTCTCCCGTGCCATCCTCCGTGCCCTCCTCCTTCTTTGCTCATCTAAAGTCAGTAGTATAGCTATGCGTGACGATGCCCCTGGCATGTTGGCATACAGATTGTTGTGCAACACGTGTGACTGCTGAGCTCCTCACTAACAGTGTTGCTTTATCTGACATGTAGATGATTTTTCTCTTTTTAGACCAGCTTTTATATGGTCTAATTTTAGACAGGACATTTTGCTGTTGCGCACACTGCGTAGCCTGTGCTGCCCCAACGTTCTTTTGTGGATCCCCGTAAGTCCCTCATTAGCATATTTGACTAGCAAATCAATGGTCTGTCTAGCGCAGTTTTGCGCGGACGGATGCGCCTGTCTAAAGAAATTACGCTGGACAAAAAAAAGTAGATTTCTTGCGTATCTCGTTTTGGGGATGCCGTGCATCGAAACGCACGCGCACATTTAGACTTAATCGCTCTGTGAATCTGGCCCAAAGTGTTCATAAAATCATTTTGATTGGTGAATAACTGGTGAACAAAAAGTGAAAGTGAGTAATCCGCCACCGATAAGATGAAGGCTTACCAAATGGTTTGAACCCAAAAGGACGTTTGTCCTTTGAGTCAAATGAGTGAGTGAGTGAAAAACTCGTTTAGCGCTAAACATGCGAACTGAATCACCTCAAGGCACTTAGTATCCATTGCCTTCGATTTATTGCCTTCAGAATAGATGGGTTTTGAGTTTTTTTCTGAAGGCCTGGTGATTCACTTCCATTGGGATATTGGTTGGTAATGCGTTCCACAGTCGAGGTCCTTGCATTGAAAATCTACGTTCTCCTTTAGACTTGTAGTGGGCCTTGGGTATTTGGAGTAGATTTTGGTTGGTAGAACGGAGAACGTGATTGGGGGTGTGGCTCTTTAATTTCTCACATAAATAATGGGGAGCGCTTCCTTGTACACATTTGTGCGTGAGGCAGAGCGCCTTAAATGTAATATGGTCTTTTACGGGCAACCAGTGGAGCGACCTGAGGGAGTAGGGGTTTGATTCCCAGGTTTTTTTTCCCGTTACAAATCGTCCTGTCGTATTCTTGACGAATAAACTTGTATTGGCAAACACCAATGCTTGGAAACATCAACTCTGGAGATCTTTAGACGGATACACCAGATCCTCAAATGGTCCAAAGGATAGTAGTCTCCATGGACGATATTTTCATCCGAGAAAATGTTTGATAAGGTTGCAGACCAGATTACCTCCCTTTGATCGCACAGCCCTCCACATCAATTATCCCTCATACAATATTCCAAAACCGGAAACGTGATGAACAGAACTACATAAAATGGGATCATTTACCAGCGTCTCCCATAATGTGCTAGTATGCATCGCAGCTCACTGACACCACTGAAGGGTCTTCCATCTTCATCCGGTCTTCCTTCTAAGTTTGCAGGCTTATGCCTCACACACGCGACCGTTTTTTCCAACGGGAAAACTGCTATGAGAGCTTTTGGTTGGGAATCCCGGCCGTGTGTATGCTCCATCGAAGGTTTTCAGATGGGAAAACTGCCCGACAAAAAAAAGAGAGCAGGATCTCGTTTTTTTTTTGCCAGGAAAAATCCTGGCAGGAAAACCGTTCGTATGGTTTTCTGACGGGCAAAAAACCCTGCATGCTCATAATCAAGTATGAGGCGGGAGCACACTTTCTAGTAAAACTAGCATTCGGAATGGAGATAGCACATTTGTCACGCTGTAACGGACTGAAAAAGCACAAAGACTGAAAAGTGCGAATCATCTCTCACCAAACTTTTACTAACAGGAGGATCAGCAAAATGGCCCAATGGGTGGCGCTGTTGCGATGGAACTTCCCCTTTATAGTGCCGTCGTACATGTCCCTTTAAGGACAAAACAAATCCAAAAAAGGTCCTTAGGTGCACTGTGCCTGAGCGCCGGGCACCATGCACAGTGCAGTATGGGTAGCGCCACGTCTGTGCACTTACGGGATTGCAGACGAGGCGCTACATCGGCAGCAAAAAAACACCTTTGTGGCGCTCTCCATGGACTGTGACTGTACTGTTATGGCTGGGCGGGTGCACACTTTCTGTCTGCTGGAAAAATCGGTCCGTGGGACTGTTTTCAGCAGATAGATTCGATCGTGTTCCCTCCAGAGGTGGTTCTGGCCAGCTCAGTAGATTGCTTTAAGAAGGGCCTGGATACTTTCCCAAATGCACGTAATATAACTGAGTACTAAGTTCTGTAGGTAAAGTTGATCCGGGGTAAATCCGATTGCCTCTCGGGGGATCAGGAAGGAATTTTTTCCCCTCCTGTAGCAAATTGGATCATCGCTCTGCTGGGGGTTTTTGCCTTCCTCTGGATCAACTGTGGGTATGGAGTTGGGTGTATGGGATTGTACTGTGTTTTATTTTGTTTGTTTATTTTTTTTTTATGGTTGAACTGGATGGACTTTTTTCAACCTGACTAT
The DNA here is from genome assembly GCA_029574335.1 of Rana kukunoris. Classification (NCBI taxonomy): domain Eukaryota; kingdom Metazoa; phylum Chordata; class Amphibia; order Anura; family Ranidae; genus Rana; species Rana kukunoris. The sequence continues at coordinate 21,545,935 of CM056050.1, forward strand.
CTATGTAACTACCGGTATATAACAGTATTGACAGACATGAGGGGTCCTGAACGTTGCACCTGTGCCTCCTGGGTGCGTTAAAACGCCAGGATTGGCCACACACTGGCTAAACGCCTAGTGTGCATGTGGCCTAAATAGGACTGCAGCTACATTTTGCATAAAGCTAGTTTTCCCAAATGAGGCTTAAAATCCATGTGTTTGTAATATTGTATTTCTGATAAAAAATTTAAAAAAAAATAAAGGATAAAAAGATGAAAACCTGCAGAAACAGATTAGCAACAAATAGAGCATTTCCAGGCTAAATTTATATTTTATTAACAGCCAAGATCCATGTGAGAAAATCCACCTTGGAGTCCAGCCGTATTGACAAACAAGGCAGATGTCGAGCCTTGGGGAATTTTCGATAAAGCAGATTAGCATCCTAACGCCAACCAAAATCTCTATTGACAAGCATGAAGTGGAGAAGCTGCAACTAGGCCTGAAGGCAGAGTCACACTCAATCCCCCCCCCCCCCCCAAAACCCCTTTGAAGCTTGTCAACAATGATCATTACCAATTGAGGAGCCGGAGAGCCACAAGGGTTCAGCTCCAAAAAAGAAAACCCCCGAAATATACCGGGAGGGAAAACAGGCTGAGCGTTTCCAGCGAGGTGACGAGAATGAGCCTCTGCCATAATAAAGAATTCAACGTGTCCCATTGACTGTAAGCGAGGATGAGCCATTGTTATTCTGGAATAATTCTCTTTTTGTGGACAGGAACATCAAAGGTGTTTGGCTTTCTGAATGCGTTCATTATCCCCCGTCCATTGGGATATTAAATATCCGACTTGACATTGTACAAAATGCTAATGACGAGATGGAGAATGAATGCTTCGTCTCCGTTCTCCGGGTAATTGCCTGCCTGGAAGAATGCAAACCCAAAACTTGTTTTCTTCTTTTCTTTATTAAGCACATTTGTCAGCAAAAAAAAACTTTAATCGAAAGCCAACTCTACCTTAAAACTGATATTTTCGCTTAACAAGGTAGCTGGCGATTTTTAATCACACAATGTTTTATGTCTCCCAATAGGGATGAGTAAATCTGGCCAGGTTTGAACTCGTCAAACAACTTGCAAATTGCGAGTTTTATGCAAAATCCATAGAAGTGAAGTTAATAGGTGGCAAGCCTTGAAAATAGATTCAGACATTTTCAAGCTAATAGGAAAGGAAGGCCCAGAGCTATGAGGAACAAAGGAAGCGTAGGGTTGGCATGACTGGGTGGAAGCGGAACCAGACAGCATAGAGTTAACGTGATCAAAGGGAGATGTAGGAGGTTTACATGATTGGTTGAGGAGACGGGGTGATGGGGAGGAGCGTAGGAATGTAGACTGTAAGCAGGGGTGGGACAGAGATGCCTCGTACACACGACCGTTTTCCTCGGCAAAAACCATCAAGAAAACAGCTGGCAGAGCTTTTTTGCAGAGAAAACCGGTCGTGTGTATGTATTTCATTGAGAAAACTGTTGTGGATCTTGGCGAGAAAAAAAGAGAACATGCGCTCTTTTTTCTCGTCGATAATCTCAAATTCCTCGTTGTGTTTCTCGTTGGGCTGGTTTACGACGAGACACGTTCATGTGAATGCCTAAAAACCGACGCATGCTCAGAATAAAGTATGAGACAATAGCGCACTTTCGTTAAAAGTAGCGTTCGGAATAGAGATAGCACATTCGTCATGCTGTAACAGACTGAAAAGCGCGAATCGTCTCTCACCAAACTTTTACTTAACACGCGGTAACATGAGATGAGCAAAAGCAGCCCCAAGGGTGGCGCCAGTGGAATCGAACTTCCTCTTTATAGTGCCGTTGTACATGTTGTACATCACTGCGCTTGAGAACGACAAGATTTTGTCTTGATAGTGTGTACGCAAAGAAAGCTTGACAAGAATCTCGTTACGCTTGACAAGAACCTCATCAAGGAAAACGTTCCTTTTACGACGAGATTCTCGGTCGTGTGTACGAGGCATAACAGGCGGGGTTGGAAAGCCATCCGATGTACGTCCCGCCCTCCCTACCTGAAATAAGGTAAGTAGGTTGGAGGTACTGTATGTACAGTACAGTATCTCACAAAAGTGAGTACACCCCTCACATTTTTTTAAATATTTTATTCTATCTTTTCATGCGACAACACTGAAGAAATTACATTTTGCTACAATGTAAAGTAGTGAGTGTAAAACTTGTATAACAGTGTAAATTTGCTGTCCCCTCAAAAACAAACCGCTGGCAACAAAAGTGAGTACATCCCTAAGTGAAAATGTCCAAATTGGGCCCAATTAGCTATTTTCCCTCCCCGGTGTCATGTGACTCGTTAGATGTTACAAGGTCTCAGATGTTAATGGGGAACAGTTGTGTTAAATTTGGTGTTATCGCTCTCACTCTCTCATTCTGGTCACTGGAAGTTCAATATGACACCTCATGGCAAAGAACTCTCTGAGGATCTAAAAAAAATAAAAGAATTGTTGCTCTACATAAAGATGGCCTAGGCTATAAGAAGATTGCCAAGACCATACAGCACGGTGGCCGAGACCATACATTGGTTTAGCAGGACTGGTTCCACTCAGAACAGACCTTGTCATGGTCGACCAAAGAAGTTGAGTGCACATGCTCAGCGTCATATCCAGAGGTTGTCTTTAGAAAATTGAAACCCAATAAATTGCTTTTAGTATGGGTTCCTCGGAGTCCTGAAAAGTATTTTAGGAGTTCCTCTGGGATAAAAAAAAGACTAGTCATAGGAGTTGTGTGCCAGGGCTGGGAAAACAAAAACATAAAAAGTAAAAAGTAAGACAGTAATAATTACTTTGTGGATTCTGTAAGTATAGTTCACAGGTCTCCAAACTTTCTAAACAGAGGGTTAGTTCATTGTCCTTCAAACTGTAAGGGGGCCAGACTGTGCCAGCAGAGTAAGAAATTATCTTGGCCTCAGTGAAGTTAATAATGCCCCATCATTGGTATTAGGGAGAGGAAAAATTCCCCATCATTGGTATTAGGAGAAGTAATAGTGCTCTACCATTGGCATCAGTGGGAGAAATGGTGACCCATCATTGGTATCAGCATAGGTGTGCGCAGCCTATTGTTTTAGGGTGTGCACCCTAAAGCTCAAGCACACATGTGTGTCTACATATATAGCATGCAGCAGTGGCGGTGCGTCCATAGAGGGCGCTGGAGCGCCGCCCCCTCTGGCTACCGCACACACCACTGACAATATACATAGATTCATGCATTATATTGCATGAATCTATGTATTGCCGCCGAATATTCAGATGGCCGGCCCCCTGGTGAGCGCCGGCCATCTGAATAACTGAAGGCTTTCCAGTTACAGTCCTCAGGCTGTAGTCTGCTTCTGGATGCTTATCCTCGGGACGCACGGTATGGCTGAAGCGTCAACGAGGGCGGAAGAAAACATCGAGGGACAGAAGAAGCAGGGCTGACCCCAGGTAAGTGGCGGGGGGGCATTTTACGGGGCACAATGGCTACAATGGCAGGGCACAGTGGCGACAATGGCAGGGCACAGTGGCTACAATGGCAGGGCACAGTGGTAACAATGGCAGGGCACAGTGGTGACAATGGCAGGGCACAGTGGCTGCGTTTGATGGGCACAGAGGCTGCAATTGTTGGGCACAGTGAGGCTGCAATTGTTGTTGTTTTTTTTCCGTTTGTTTGCCCCCCCTCCCCCCCAAATTTTGATCACCAGCCGTCACTGGCATACAGAGAGGTCTCCCTGCCGGTTCGGTGAAAGAGAAGTGTGTAAGTACTTATCTAAAAGCCCTTTAACACTGTGCCGTCCATATTTTTAGCACCAACGATATAGCGGCATTTCGGCCGTTAGCGGGGTGCATTTACCCCATGCTAGCAACCGAGAAAGGGTTAAAACCTGCCGCAATGCGCTGCTGAAGCAGCGGTATAGCCACGCTGTCCCATTGATTTTAATGGGCAGCAGCAGAGGAGGAGCAGTAAACACACCGCTCCTTATCCGCTCCAAAAATGCGGCTAACAGAACTTTTTTTTACCGTCCTGCTAGCGCACCACTCCAGTGTAAAAGCCCCTCAGGCTTTCACACTGGAGTGAATGGGGACAGATTTTTAAGGGCGTATTGCAGGCTCTATTTTTAACGATATAGCGCCTGCAATCCGCTCCAGTGTGAAAAGGGGTCTTATGGCAGAGCCGGTAAGATGGAGATCTTTATCTTTCCCATCTTCCTGGGGTGGGAAAATGGGGTGATTAGGGTGTGCCTATGGGTGTCAGTGGGAGGAATAATGCCTCATCATTTGCATCAATGGAATGAATGGTGCTCCATCATTGGTGTCAATGGAAAGAATAGTGCCACATCATTGGTGTCAGTGGGAGGAATAGTGTCCCATCATTGGTATTAGTGGCCGATAATATGCATCAGTGGGAGGGATAGTGCTCCAACATTAGTGTCAGTGGGAGGAATAGTGCCCTATTGTTGGTATCAGAATGAGGAATAGTGCTCCATCATTGTTATCAGTTGAAGGAATAGTGCCCCATTGTTGGTTTAAATGAGAGGACTAGTGCCCAACTGTTGCTGACAGTGGGGGGAATAATACCCCAAGGGCCGGACACAGGCAAGAAAAGGGTCACATCCATCTGGCTCCCCGGGCCGCAGTTTGGAGACCACTGGTATAGTTTATGGGGAAACTACAATTGGGATTTTAAAATGCAGTACTGGAAAAGCCCATCTGGCCCCACTCTAGAATAAGAAAAGAGTTGAAAATCTTCAGCGCACCTGAGTTTTATCGCAGCTTATTGAACGTCTCCATCACCATCTATATGCAGAATGCCTCTCTCTTCTGTTTAGCCCCGTCTGCCGCTACAAAGTAGAAAATCTAAACCTATTACGCAGCTTACAATGATGTTTTATGCCTTTCCTTTGTAGTATAAATCTAATTTTATTGTTTTTGGCTTCCTTATAAATTGCTACAATTTATTATCCCCTTTCACGTTCCTCCATTTGTTCTAATCAAGACCAAGAAATCCATCCAATCGTTTAACTTAATCCCATTCTGGAGCAAAAATAAAAAAAATAAAAAATCCTAATTATTTAAGAAGGAATTGCTGTGCGCATTTGCATACGGGAAAATTCCGACACAGATTTAAAGGGATTCTTTTCTGAAGCAAATGACTGTGTTAGGGAAGAGTACGAATGCAGGAGGCCGCTTCAGTTCCTGGGCTGCCTTCTATACCTGCAACAACGGGCCAGATCTACGGCGTATCTCTGCGGCGGCGTAGCGTATAGTATTTTCGCTACGCCGCCGTAAGTTAAAATGGCAAGTGTCGTATTCACAAAGCACTTGCGTCCTAAGTTACGGCGGCGTAGCGAAAATGGGCCGGCGTAAGCCTGCGCAATTCAAATGGGAAAGAGGTGGGCGTGTTTTATTTAAATCAATCGCGAACGATTTACGCAAATGACATGAACGACGGAAAATTAGACGCTGGCCCGACGTCTATACTTAAAGCGGAGGTTCACCCTAAAACTACTCTGTCCCATAGCATCCAGCATACTGGCGTTATCGTTCTACTTACTGTTAAATGAAGAATTTTCTTTTCTGTCCACCGCGGGTGAATGGCGCGGCTATGTCACGTCACACCTTCCAAAAATAGCCGATTTAGGACTCGGCTCTTTCCGGCGCTATACGGCGCCTGCACACAGACCTAGGAGCTGACTGCGCAGGCGCCGTATATAGCCGAGTTCTATGGCTATGGCGCGTCACGCCCTCCGAAAAAAGCCAAATTAGAACTCGGCTATATACGGCGCCTGCGCAGTCAGCTCCTAGGTCTGTGCGCAGGTGCCGTATAGCGCCGGAAAGAGCCGAGTCCTAAATCAGCTATTTTCGGAAGGCGTGACGTGACATAGCCATGCCATTCACCCGTGGTGGACAGAAAAGAAAATTCTTCATTTAACAGTAAGTACAGCGATAAAAAAAAACAGCATACTGGCGCTGACGCCAGTATGCTGGATGCTATGGGGCAGAGTAGTTTTAGGGTGAACCTCCGCTTTAACATTACATACGTCTCCATACAGCAGGGGTAACTTTACGCCGGACATACGCTTACACAAACGACGTAAAAACACTGCGCCGGGCGTACGTACGTTCGTAGATCGGCGTATCTAGCTCATTTGCATATTCAACGCGGAAAATATACGGAAGCACCTCTAGCGTCCAGCGTAAATATGAAACTTAAATAGGACGGCGTAAGACGGCGTATCTAAGCAAAAAAAAGGCGTATCTTGTTCTCTGGATACAAAACAAAGATACGGTGCAGATTTGAAAATACTGCCGCGTATCTGGAGATACGCCGCCGTATCGTTCTGTGGATCTGGCCCAACATTTCCAGCTTTCTTTCACTTATCCACGCTGTCTGCATCACCACTACTAGTGCCTTATAGCACTGTACTTACCGGGACTGTGATCCTGGGACCCCTCTTTGATTCCTGTTTGGTACCCCATACAGGTAATCATCCTCCACGTTTTCTTTTTCTTCTCTCCCTCTTTTTCCCCACTTTTTTCCCTCCCTTTCTTTGGCAACCTTCCTGTTTTTCTTTTCCGTTTTTTTTATTTTCTTCCGTTCCCTCTCCCTTTCCCTCCACCCCTTTCCCCCTTCCTTCTCTACCCTCTTCCACCCTTCCTCTGCCCCCCCGTCTTCTTCCTTTCTTTCCTTTTCTCCAAACCCCTCCCCTTATCATGCCTGTCCCCCCCTTTTCTCCCCCTACCCCCCCCCCCCTGTCTCTCCCTCCCTCCTTCCTTTCCCCCTTCCTTCTCTACCCTCTTCCACCCTTCCTCTGCCCCCCGTCTTCTTCCTTTCTTTCCTTTTCTCCAAACCCCTCCCCTTATCATGCCTGTCCCCCCCCCCTTTTCTCCCCCTACCCCCCCCCCTGTCTCTCCCTCCCCCATCTCTCTCCCCTCTTTATCTATCATCTTTTTATTTTTCCTCTCCCCCTTTCCCCCCTCCCCCTCTTCCCTTCAACCTTCTTTCTGTCCCTTTTCCACCTTACCTTTTCCCCTCCCTCTTCTTCTTTTCCCCCCCCCCCGTCTGTCTCCCTCCACGCGTCTTTGTTTTCTTCACACTTTAAGGCTTCATTTCCATGGACGTATTTACAGACACTTTTTTTTTGCCTTTTTTACAGCTTAACCACTTGCTTACTGGGCACATATACCCCCCTCCTGCCCAGGTGAAATTTCAGCTTCCGTCACTGCGTCGCTTTAACTGACAATTGCGCGGTCGTGCGACGTGGCTCCCAAACAAAATTGATGTCCAACAAAAAAGTGCGACAATTTTGAAAAAAAAATACAATATTTTTTACTTGTTGCTATAATAAATATCCCAATTTAAAAAAAAAAAAAACATTTTTTTTTCTCAGTTTAGGGCGATAGGTTTTCTTCTACATATTTTTGGTAAAAAAAAAATCGCAATAAGCGACTGGTTTGCGCAAAAGTTACTGTATAGCGCTTACAAAATAGGGGACAGAATTTTTTTTTTTTTTTTTTTACTAAAAATGGCGGCGATCTGCGATTTTTATTGGTACTGCGACGTTCTGGCGGACACATCGGACACTTTTGACACACGGCCAACACAGGGCTTCCCCGCAGCGCGCTCTAGAGAGTGCGCTGGGAACGCCCAAAGGGGCGGCCGTCTTTTGACGGCATGTTGGATATTCAGACCCGCTCTGTAGCCGTCATTCGGCTATACCGCGGGTCTGAAGTGGTTAAAAAAGCCTGTCCATGTTTGTTTATTTTTGTTAATTTTTTTTTTCTTTGAGCTGGAGCTCAAAAACGCGGCAGGTAGTGTTTTTGAGTGCTTTTGAGCTTTTTGCGCGTTTTTGAGTGTTTTTTAACATCTGGCATTTTTACAGTTCAGAACGCACTGGTCCCGCGTTTTTTTTGCAGCTTAAAAACGGCTCAGCCATCTACAGCTCAAAAACATCATGGTGGGCATGAGGTCATAGACTAACATGGAGAGCCGTTTTTAAGCTGCAAAAAACGCTCAGAAAAGTGGCTGTAAAAACATCAATGGAAATGAAGCCTAAGGCCACGTACACACGAGGGAATATGTCCGCTGAAAACGGTCCGATGGACCGTTTCAGCAGACATCTCCGCTCGTGTGTATGGGCTAGCGGACAGATTTCTCCACCCGACAGATTTCAAAGCATGCTTTGAAATCCATCCGGTGGAATCTGTCCGCCCGACATGTCTGCTGGTTAGTACACTTACCAGCAGACATGTCGTCCCCCACCGCCGCCGCGCCGCCGCCGAATGGATTCGGCGCATGCGCGGAAGTGTTTTACTTCCTGGTGCGGTGACGTGGCGATGACGCGGCGGCGTCAACGTCACCGCCGCGTCACCGCGCCGTCCGGCGGCGGGGAATTTGATCCGATGGTGTGTACACGCCATCGGATCAAACTCCCGATCGGACATATCCGATGGAAATGGTCCGCGGACCGTTTTCATCGGATATGTCCGATCGTGTGTATGGGGCCTGAGGCTGGATTCACACCTGAGCGTAGCGTTTTGCGGCGTTTTTTAACGCGATTTGCCGTGACAGAACGCAGCGTTTTTTACCACGATTTTGTACAGGTCTAGGGTCACCAATGTAAAACGCCCAAATACGCTCAAAAAAAGTGTCCCAGAACTTGTTTGAGCTTCAGGCGTTTTTGAACTTTTGGCTTCAGGTGTTTTGTAGTGGAGATGTGAACCATCTCCATAGAGAATAATTGATTTTTTCCCCTCCTGCGTTTTGTAGCTTCAGGCTTCAAGCTACAAAACGCCCAGGTGTGAATGGGGTCTTACTCACCACATTTGGCACATCCCCACCCTTATGTGGCATGTTTTTCGGTTTCACTTATTCACTCTTCGTGGTATTTACTTCACTTTAGCAGTTACTTATCTAGAGTTGTCTTAATAATCAGTTACCAGGTCCATCTTTGCATCCATCCCCCTGACCATCATAAGAGACACCCTCTTCAGTGGTATAGGCGTTTGTGAGCTAATGAGTTAATCTGCTCTTGGGTAAGCGACACAGTCTCTACTCCCCAATGTATAACCATTAGTGTTGCTCACGAATATTCGCATTGCGAATATTCGCTACGAATATTGCATATTCGAGTATTCGCGAATAACACGAATATCGCGGCGAATATTCGCTATTTCGAATATTCAAATTTTTTCAATTTTTTTTTTAGAACAGATCACATCCTAGAGATCCCCATCGACGTCTAAAAGCATTGCTGGTATGATTAGAGACCTTGGGCCGAGTAGCTGCAGCGCTCATTTTATATTGCCGAAAAATCGCAATGCGATTATTCGGCAATAGCGATATCGCGCGATTATTTTATATTGTAATATATCACGAATATTCTGAGCCAATCAGAGTGCTCCATTCCGCATTTCTCAAAATTTCGCAATTATTTTGTATTGTAATATATCACGAATATTCTGAGCCAATCAGAGTGCTCCATTCCGCATTTCTCGAATATTCGCAATTATTTTATATTTGTAATATATCACGAATATTCTGAGCCAATCAGAGTGCTCCATTCCGCATTTCTCGAATATTCGCAATTATTTTATATTGTAATATATCACGAATATTCTGAGCCAATCAGAGTGCTCCATTCCGCATTTCTCGAATATTCGCAATTATTTTATATTGTAATATATCACGAATATTCTGAGCCAATCAGAGTGCTCCATTCCGCATTTCTCGAATATTCGCAATTATTGTGTATTGTAATATATCACGAATATTCTGAGCCAATCAGAGTGCTCCTTCCGCATTTGCCGAATATTCACAATTATTGTGTATTGTAATATATCGCGAATATTCTGAGCCAATCAGAGTGCTCCTTCCGCATTTCTCGAATATTCGCAATTATTTTGTATTGTAAAATATCACGAATATTCTGAGCCAATCAGAGTGCTCCTTCCGCATTTCTCGAAATTTCGCATTCGCATTCGCAATTCGCATTCGCATTCGCAATAGCGAAAATTCGCAATAATTTAATTTCCAAAAAATATCACGAATATTCGTATTTAGCGAATATATCTCGAATATTCGACTATATATTCGAGATATATCGCGAAATCTAATATGTCATATTCTGCTCAACACTAATAACCATGTATGTATTGGTTCATGTCGGTAGATTGAATCACATATAGAAAAAGTTCATGCAGGCCAATCTGTTTATATACTGTTTGTTTTATTGATTTTTTTAGAACCTCTCCTGATGAAGCGACGCAGAGACCTTGTGTATCGTGATCTCTACCTTCACCGGGATTCCCCCCTGGGACCTAGTTTCGGTGACACGTATGGTTGTCACAATACTTATATTGTTTTATTTGTTTGTGATGTTTGATGTTTTTTTGGGAATTATTGATACTATGTTAATAAATCTACCCAATTTTTTGATCTATTCTTGTTTTGAATTGTCTATTTACTGTGTACCGATATAGTCCAGTTGCCCGCTTGTCCCTTTTTGAGGCCTTTTGGGGCTTTTTGGGTACCCGTAGCCCTACTTCTATCTGATCTTGTTTTGGATGATGGTACTATTAATTTTTGATACATTCTTTATCTAAGAGGCTAACAATTGATGCAACAACACTCTGTTGGGTAACACACAGGCTTTGCACTGTAGTAAAGATGGCCCTTAACCACTTGCCGACTGCCTCACGACTATATATGTCGGCAGAATGACATGGCTGCGCAAAGCAACGTACCTGTAGGTTGATATGAATTTGCCACCGTGTGCTCCGTTACTGTGCCCACTGCACACGTGGACTCGATTGTCCGCCGGTGTCCCGCGATCATGTCTTGGAGCTTCAGAACGGGGATATGCCTATGTAAACAAGGAATTTCCCTGTTCTGCCTAGTGACATGACAGTGATGTACTGCTCCCTGTCATCGGGAGCAGTGATCTCTGTCGTGTCACTTGTAGCCCAGCCCCCACACAGTTAGAATCACTCCCTAGGACACCCTAGGACACACTTAACCCCTTCATCGCCCCCCTAATGTTTACCCCCTTTCCTGCCAGTGTCATTTACACAGTAACCAGTGCATTTTTATAGCACTGATCTCTGTATAAATGACAATGGTCCCAAAATAGTGTCAAAAGTGTCCGCCATAATGTCGCAGTCATGCTAAAAATCACAGATTACTAGTAAAAAAAAAAAGAATTATAATAAAAATGCCATAGAACTATCCCCTATTTTGCTCGAAATGACTTTGACGCATGCGTGGTAGCTTCCACGGCCTAGGTAGGGTGAAGCAAGATGGCATCGAATGTGATGAGCGCATGCTCATCGTACGCGGTGACGTCGCCGCATTCTTGCCTTTCAAGAGAACTGCGGTTCTTTTTAAAAGGTCAGTGTGTACACTCGGGCGGCAAGAGATTTTTGCCAAAAATCTCGTCAGGGAAAACGTTTTTTTCCTGACGAGATTCTTGCCCGTGTGTACAGGGCCTTAGGCCCCGTACACACGACAGAGAACCTCGACGGGCAGAACACATCGCTCCGCCTGTCGAGGTTCTCTGCCGGCCGTCAGAATCTGCGACCCGCCCGTTGGGAATGGCAACCAGCCATTCATCCCGACGGGCCGTCGAGCATATAGAGAACCTGTTCTCTATTTTCTCGACGGGTTTCCCGACGGGCGGGGCGAGCAGAGAGCGTACACACGGCCGAGGTTCTCGCTGGAATGCAGCTCCCAGCAAGGTTCTCGCTGGTTTCTGGCGAGAACCTCGGCCGTGTGTACAGGGCCTGAGTGTCACTTTAAGCTTATCACATTTACCATTATAAAAAAAAAAAAAAAAACTGTCAAAATGCCCGAACTTCTTTTTAATTTAGACTTTGCTATTTTAACAAATTCCCACCCAATATCTAAGAGAAAAATAAAAGTGCTCTGTTGAACCTCCTATCACACGGTGGTTAAACTGCAGACAAAGTATTGCAAGACAATAGAAGGTTTATGTTGCATGACATATTGAATATGCATCTGATATAAAATGGATCAGCGGCTGAGCGGACAGTAATAATTAGAAGATGAATGCTCCGCAAACGAACGTTTTACTGGTGTTTTTTAATGAGCCAAAAACCTACTGTAGAGTGAAATGCTAATTGTAAGTTGCCAGTAAAAGGTTACTCAGAAAAGAGCGCATGAATACCGGTTACAATAATTTTTCACTCCTGCGTGTGTCTGTAGGAAAGAAAAACTGGGAATCTGTCATGTATTTCTGATTAGGAGGAAAAAAGAAAAGTTGTTCTGTTTAGCAGGAGAGAGAGAGATCTTCCAATGTGCAAGCTCGGCTTATTACTGAACTTTTGTCTTCTAGGAAAACTTTTGGCAGTGTAATAAAAGGAAATGTGTAGTGCATCCGTATCTACAGTCTTTTCTTTCGCTATTTTTTATGGTCAGGACTGACATTTTTTTATGTAAAGGATATGCCGTATATACTCGAGTATAAGCCGAGTATATACGGTATTATTATTTTCCTTACTATTTTTCTTATTCTTTACTTTTATATTTTATTCATTTAATTATTATTTCTTATTATTTATTTATTTTTTATCATTTTTTTTTCACTAAACTTTTTTGCTATCACACAGGAGAAAACAATTCCCTGTGTGATAGCAATTCAAAGTGACATGTTCTCTTTATTGACCCTGTCACCACCAAAAAAGGAGTCCTAGCACTGTGCTAGAACTCCCGTCACAGCTGAGATGGGAAGAGCACAGCTCTCCCCTCTCACTGTGTACATCAGCAGCAGGGACAGGAGACAGACTCGGTGGCCGGGGGGAGGACTGAGTCCCGAAGACAGAGCCAGCAGAGAGAGGTATGTGGGGTGGGGGGGGGGAGAGGGGAGGATGGACGGGAGCACACATTTTACGAGTGATTTTGGCGACATCGCCGCAATTACTTGTTAACGAGCGAGCGGATTCCCCCATAACTTACCGCTCTTAACTGTATGTTCCGGGCGTCGGGGGACTCATAGTTACATAGTTAGTCAGGTTGAAAAAAGACACAAGTCCATCCAGTTCAACCATAAAAAAAATAAACAAACAAAATAAAACACAGTACATCCCATACACCCAACTCCATACCCACAGTTGATCCAGAGGAAGGCAAAAAACCCCAGCAGAGCGATGATCCAATTTGCTACAGGAGGGGAAAAAATTCCTTCCTGATCCCCCGATACTGCATACCACTGCTGCCCCAAGGCCTGGCCTCAGTGGCCTTGTGGGAAATCCGGACCTGACTCTGAATGGTCTAAGGCAGGGGTGTCAAACTGGCGGCCCTCCAGCTGTTCCGAAACTACAAGTCCCATCATGCCTCTGCCTGTGGGAGTCATGCTTGTAACTGTTAGCCTTGCAATGCCTCATGGGACTTGTAGTTTTGCAACAGCTGGAGGGCCGCCTGTTTGACACCCCTGGTCTAAGGTTATCAGTGGTGTACCCCAAGGTTCAGTGTTGGGACCTTTACCTTTAAATATCTTTATAAATGATATTGGGATTGGGTCGAACATTAAAGGTATAATTTCTGTCTTTGCAGATGACACCAAGCTATGCAGTGGAAAAACGTCCTTACAGGATGTCTCCAATTTACAAACCGACCACTAATTGGATGAATTTGGCAGATGAGGTTTAATGTTGAAAAGTTATGCACTTGGGGGCTAATGCTGCATACACACGATCACTTTTTGTGATGGAAAAAAAATTACATTTTTAAAAATGTCATTTAAAATGATCGTGTGTGGGCAAAATGTCATTTTATGTCTTCTGAAAAACGACCAAAAAAAAATTCGAACATGCTCGAATTTTTTTTGTCATTTTTCAAAATGTAATTTTTTGTGTCATCAAAAATTATCATGTGTGGGCAAAACTACGTAAAAAATGACGTTTTAAACCCGCACATGCCCAGAAGCAAGTTAGAAGATGGGAGGTAAAACTACCATTCACAATGGAGTAAGCACATTCATCACGCTGTAACAGACAAAAAAGCAGGAATCATCTTTTACTAACAAGTAACCAGCTAAAAGCAGCCTCAAGGCAAATAGAACTTCCCCTTTAGAGTGCCGTTGTTTTGTTCATCATTTTCCAAAAATGATGGTGTGTACGCAACGTAATTTTTGAAAATGAAGTTTGAAAAATTACATTTTTTTTCATGATGAAAAATTACATTTTTTTTCATTACAAAAAGTGATCGTGTGTACGGGGCATAAGACTATGCATATATCATACACACCATAAATTAGGGAGTTTGGGGTGGAGGAAATTGGCTGGCCTGCACACAGTCCTGACCTTAACCTGATAGAACACCTTTGAGATAAATTAGGAGTGGAGACTGCTCCCCAGGCCTTCTTATACAACATCAGTGCTTGACCTCACAAATGCACTTCTGAAAGAATGATTAAACATTCCCATAGACACTCCTAAACCTTGTGGACGGCCTTCCCAGAAGAGTTGAAGCGATTATAGCTGTAAAGGGTGGGCCAACCCAATATTGAACCCTACGGACTAAGACTGGGATGCCATTAAAGTTCACGTGTCACAATACTTTTGACAATATAGTGTATAAACAAAGCATATCAAAGCAAACTTTCCCCCAGTCTTCTCTCTCCTAGTGATCAGACTGCAACATTGTAACTTTATAGCAAGTCACAAGGTAAAGAGGCAAATGTGACAATGTCTTTAGGGGTGGATGTCAGTCTGGAGGAGTGGGTGTTCCTAGGCAGACTACATGTTTTTTTTTTTTTTTTTATAAAATACAGCGAATATTCGTGATATTTTATAAAAAAAAAAAAAAAAAATTGCGAAATTTCGCAATTTTTATTTTTTTATAAAATATCACGAATATTTGATATTTACGAATATTCGCTATATTTTATCCAAAAAAAAAATAGCGAAATTTTGCAATCATTTTTGCTTTCGCATATGCGAAATTTCGCTGTTTTTATTTTTTTTATATAAAATATAGCGAATATTCGTAAATATCGAATATCGAATTTTATCCCCAAATTCGCATTGGCGATTTCGCAATTTTTTTTAAATATCACGAATATTCGATATTAACGAATATTCGCGAATATTCTTCGAAATATTCGCGAAATATCGCGAAATCGAATATGGCGTATTCCGCTCATCACTAGTAAGCAATACCCCAACATTGGCTTTAGTTGGAGGAATATTGGGATAATTGGAGGAATTGTGCCCCGTTGTTGGTTTTAGTTGCTGGATTAGTGCCCTATTGTCTCAATATAGGATTAGTGCCCCTTGTGGGTTTTAGTTAGTGGATTAATAGCCTGTTGTTGGTCTCAGTTAGAGGAGTAGTGCCCTGTTGCTGGTTTCAATTGGTGGATTAGTGCCCCGTTGTTGGTCTCAGTTAGTGGATTAGTGACCTGTTATTGGTCACAGTTGGTGGATTAGTGCCCCGTTGTTGGTCTCAGTTAGAGAATTAGTGCCCTGTTGTTGGTCTCAGTTGGAAGATTCGTGCCCTGTTGTTGGAATCAGTTGGAGTATAAGTGCCCCATAATTAATATCAGTTGGAGCAATAGTGCCCCATTGTTGGTATTAGTTGGAGGAATAGTGCCCCATTGTTGGTATCAATTGGAGGAATAGTGTCCTATTTTCTATATCAGTTGGATGAATAGTGCCCAGTTGTTAGTCTCAGAGCAATAGTGCTCCATTTTTGGTATCAATTGGAGGAATCGATCGGTCCAAACCGATCGTGTGTACGCGGCCTTAAAGGAATAGTGTTTCATTGTTGGTATTAATTGGAGAAGTAGTGTCCCGTTGTTGATATCAGTTGGAGGAATAGTGCCCCGTTGTTATTAGTTGGGGGATTAGAGCCTCATTGTTGGTATCAGTTGGAGTAGTGGTTCTCAACCTCAGTCCTCAAGTACCACCAACAGGCCATATTTTGAGAATGTTTCTTAGATTTAAGGGGAGTTCCACCCACAATTTCACTTTTTAAATATAAATACCCCTGTAATACACATTCTTAATGTATTCTAGTAAAGTTAGTCTGTAAACTAAGGTCCGTTTTGTTAGGTTGTTACAGCATTTAGATAGTTTATAATCTAGAAATAGACTGTGGGCATCATGAAGCCAGACTGTATGACTTCCTGGATTTCAGCTTTGCATATCTCGCACATGCTCAGTGCTGCACACTAGGTTTCAGTAAGGTTTGCAAAGACTACTGGGAAACATGATGCCTATACCAGAAACCCTTGCAAATAGCCTTGTGACCTAATAGCCTAGGCCAGTGGTGGTGAACCTTGGCTCCCCAGATGTTTTGGAACTACATTTCCCATGATACGCGTGCACTCTGCAGTGTAGATGAGCATCATGGGAAATGTAGTTCCAAAACATCTGGAGAGCCAAGGTTCACCATCACTGGCCTAGGCTAATAAGGAGGAGGAAGTAATGAAGGACTACTAAATAAAGGTATTTACAAGCAACAAAATAAATAAAAGTTGTCCATTCTGAACACTATGAGATTAGGGAATGCAGCACAGACAAACATAAAAAAATTAGTGAAACTCCACTTTAAGGTTGAGAACCACTGAGTTGGAGGAATATTGTCCCATTGTCGGTTCCAGTTGAAGGAAGAGTACCTTGTTGTTGGTATCAGTTGTGGGAATAGTGCCCTGTTATTGGTTTCAGTTGAAGGATTAGTGCCCTATTGTTGGTATCAATTGGAGGAATAGTGGCCCTTTATTGGTATTAGTAGGAGTAATAGTGGCCCATTGTTGGTATAAGTAGGAGGGATAGTGGCCCGTTGTTGGTATCAGTAGGAGGAATTGCCCCCTGTTGGTTTCAGTTGAAGGAATAGTACCCCATTGGTGGTATCAGTAGGAGGAATAGAGCCCTGTTGTTGGTATTAGTAGGAGGAATAATGCCCCATTGTTGGTATCAGTTTGAGGATTAGTGCCCCAACATTGGTGTCAATGGGAGGAATGCTGCCCCGAGGGCCAGATAAAGGCAAGCAATGGGCCACATCCATCGACCGGGCCACAGTTTGGAAACCACTGTGCTAGATGATGCTGAATATCCTCCAGCCAGGAAATAAGGTCTGCTTTTCCTGGCTTTATGCAGCTTCTAAAGCACATTGTAAGATGCTCACAGTGTGCAGTGAAGTCAGAGTTATGCCGTGTACACACGGTAGTTTTTTGTGAAGTAAAAAACGACGTTTTTGAAACGTCACTTTCAAAGACGATGTTGCATACACAAAATAGTTTTTTTCACAAAAAGCGAGGTTACATTCACCACTCTTTTCCATTGAAGCTCGCTTCATAACTAGCTTCTGGGCATGCGCGGGTTGAAAAACGTTGTTTTAAACAACGTTTTTGCCACACACGGTGACTTTTTGTGAAACAAAGAACGACGTTTTGTGGTCGTTTTTTTTAAGACAAAAAACAACGTTTTGCCCACACACGATCAATTTAAATGACGTTTTAAAAAACGACGTTTTTTTTTTTCATCGCAAAAAACAACCGTGTGTACGCGGCATTAAGCCTTGTACACATGATTGGACATGAAACAAACTTTCCCTTAAGCCCCGTACACACGGCCGAGGTTCTCGATGTGTTCCGCCCGTCGAGTTTCTCTGCCGTGTGTACGCGGCATTCGATTTTTGTCCGAAGGGAGTTGTCCGGTCACACCCATAGCATACACACGCTCTGACTTTTTCGGCAAGAAACTTGAACGTACTGACAAGAGTTTAAAAGAGGAAGTTCAATTCTCCAGCGTCACCCTTTGGGCTCCTTCTGCTAATCGAGAGTTAGTAGAGGTTTCGTCTGTGTGCATTCGTGGTTTTCAGTTTCGTGCAATTTTGTTCGTTTCTGAATGTCTGTTCGTCAAGCAGACATGTTGCGCAATGGGGTTGTGCTTACTTGACCCACACAAAAATATATAAAAATATGTTTGATTCATATAACCAAAATACATTGATCCAAAGTAAAGACATTTGTTTTTACGCCGTCAGTATTAGTGTTGAGCGGAATACGCCATATTCGATTTTGCGATATTGCGCGAATATATAGAAGAATATTCGCGAATATTCGCTAATATCTAATATTCGTGATATTTTATCCAAAATAATAATGCGAAAATTTCGCTAATGCGAAAATGATTGCGAAATTCTCATAAACGGAGATCATTTCCTGTATTACTAAACTAATATGCACTAAACCAGGGGTGTCCAAACTTTTTTCAAAGAGGGCCAGATTTGATAAGGTGAACATGCGTGAGGGCCGACTATTTTTCCTGACATTCTTTGAACTATTAAAATTCTGTCTAATGTGTGTTTGTCTGACCACCAATACACGGCCCAACAAGAATTCTCTTAAGTTTGTGGCTGTGTGTGGTGAAGAGATGAGCTTGGACGTGTTATTTGGATATACTGTATGTATTTATTTTGTGGCCCCAATGAATCCCAGAGCGCTGCCTAGGACTAAGGATGAGCTTGGGCGTGTTATTTGGATGTACCGTATTTATCGGCATATAACACGCACAGGCTCACCATTGCCATGAATGCAGCCTCACCATTGCCATGAATGCAGCCTTACAATCGCAACCTCACCATTGCAGCCAATGCAGCCTCACATGTGTCATAAATGCAGCCTCACATGGGCCATGAATGCAGCCTTACCATTGCTATCAGTGCAGCCTGAACAATGTCCATCTGCAGCCCTGGAGAGGAGAGTCAGGGGGGCGGGACGAGTGCCGACAGATTACAAACAGGAGAATATCTTGTTTACCCTGTGGCTTCTTTAATACAAAGTCCCGCCTCCTATGATAGACAGAACAGTCATCCAATGGCATCCCAGGAGACCGGACTTCCAATAGAGACGCTGCTGAGTAAACAGGAGATTCTCTTCATGTAATCTGATGGCGCTCGTCCTGCCCCCTCCCTGTCCTCTCCAAGGCAGTGCCAATAAATACAGTATATATCTTTTGTGGCCCTGGGGGCCACAAACAATATATTTATCCAAATCCCCAGGGGGGCCATATGAAATCAACAGGGGGGCCGCATTTGGCCCCCGGGCCGGACTTTGGACATGCCTGCACTAAACACTAACTCTACACTAACTCTACTTAAAAGAAAGGAGAATAAGGGGGCAAAAGAAGGGCGGAGAAGATAATCGTGCAATATTCCTATTGCGCAATTATCTTCTCCGCCCTTCTTTTGCATCAGAGCCAATCAGAATAACTCGAATATTCGGCAAAAGGAATATCGCGCAATATTCCTTTTTCCGAATATTCGAGTTATTCTGATTGGCTCTGATGCAAAAGAACGGCGGAGAAGATAATCGCGCAATATTCCGTTTGCCGAATATTCGAGTTATTCTGATTGTCTCTGATGCAAAAGAAGGGCGCATCAGAGCCAATCAGAATAACTCGAATATTCGGCAAACGGAATATTGCGCGATTATCTTCTCCGCCCTTCTTTTGCATCAGAGCCAATCAGAATAACTCGAATATTCGGCAAAAGGAAAATCGCGCGATATTCCTTTTGCCGAATATTCGAGTTATTCTGATTGGCTCTGATGCAAAAGAAGGGCCGAGTAGCTGATGCGATTCTTTTATGTTGCCGACAATTCGCAATTCGGCAACATAAAAGAGTCGCATCAGCTACTCGGCCCAGGGTCTCTCTCTAATCATACCAGCAATGCTTTTAGACGTCGATGGAGATCACTAGGATGTGATCTGTTTTAAAAATAAATTTGAAAAAATACGAATATTCGCCATAGCGAATATTCGCCGCAATATTCGAGTTTTTCGCGAATACTCGAATATGCAATATTCGTAGCGAATATTCGCAATGCGACTATTCGTGAGCAACACTAGTCAGTATCACCAGCAAAGCAGCTTTTAGTATTATGACATTATAAAGAAGAGAATGTGCGCTGCTTTTCTTGATTTCAGAACTTGCTGCGTCACGAATGTGCTCTTTCAAATACGAATGCTAGTTTTACCAGACAGAACACTTCCGGCTGGTCTTTGCTTCTGAGCATGCGCGTTTGTACTTTGGACAAAAGTCTGATTGCTTGCTGTACACATGGTCGGACTAGGCACCATCGGAGTCTTGTTGCCGAAAAGTTTGTCTGTTTACAGACCAAACTTTTTGTCCGATGAAACCCGAAAAAGTTGGTCCGATGGAGCGTACACACGATCGGACAAATTTGAAAACATGCTCATTTTGAAGTTTGTTGGCAAAAAGTTAGACCGTGTGTACGAGGCTTAAGTCAGTTAAGTCCAGGAGAGGAGTCTGTATAGCGGATATTTTGGGATTGATTTATGTTCTTGTGTTGTACTTTTAATCCACGTACACACGACCATTTTTCGTGTCATGGGAAAAACCACGTTTTTCTCAACGTGATTCTTGTCAAGCCTGCCCTGCATACACACGATCGTGAAAAAAAAAATGCTCTAGCAAAGCGTGGTGACGTACAACACGTATGACGGCACTATAAAGAGGAAGTTCCATTCAGATGGCGCCACCCTTTGGGCAGCTTTCGCTGATTTCGTGTTAGTAAAAGCTTGTTGAGAGGCGATTCCTCCTTTTCAGTCTGTTACAGTGTGATGAATGTGCTTACTCCATTAGGAACGCTAGTTTTACAGGGAAGGAGCGCTCCTGTCTCATAACTTGCTTCTGAGAATGCGCAGATTTTTCACCCTGTTAAAGCCCACACACGACCATTTTTTACAACCTTAAAAACGACAACGTTAAAAACGTGAAAAAATAGAGCATTTTTTAGATCCCGAAAAATGCATGAGCCGTAGATCCCGAAATTTTAGAACAAACAAGTTTAGGTAGTGCGTGCGGTTTTGCGTGTTACTACCGTTTTACCAAAATACAGCAGACACATGCGCGCCGCGTTTTTTCCAACTTCGTTAAGCACCACCGACGTTAAAAATGCACAAAACACAAGACCGTTTTCACGACGTGAAAAACGACGAGAAAAATTTAAATTTTTAATGCCCATCTTTCACGTCGAGAAAAATGCTCTGGAGCACACACACGATCGTTTTTAGTGACCAATTTAAAAGATGCCATTTTTCACGTCATGAAAAACGGTCGTGTACGCGGCATTACACAAGTGCTGGCAAATTATCATTTTTCTTTTTTTATGAATAGTTTATAAATTTATACAATGGGGTTTACGACATCAGTATCTGCACAGCCATCCAGTACACAATATTAATTGAAATATATTTTATTTCCGTTTTCACAAACTTCAGGCCCTTGTCATCTGTCCCTCTGTGCCTTTGGAAGCCTCACATTCATGGATCCTATGGGCCGAGCTACGGCAGAGAAGATTAATTGGGTACAGATGTGATTCCGATTTTATTACCTTGGCGAGGGTGGAGGGGGGGGGGGGGGGGGTTAGAAAACAAAATCGCATCAAATACCATTTTACAGGGAGCCGATAACAGCCCACAGCACGCAGCGGCAGCTCCCAGCCCGCTAAGCCGAATTTTGGGGAAAGTTTACTAATAATATATGCATAGTTGGAGCAGGTAATTACCAAATACTGCAGAGGAGAGCGCCCATGATTATTCTAAATTTGGAATGCAAGCGGCGGAGGATAATGACTGTGACCTTCTATGTCGCAGAAAAATGAATAAAAACAATATTTCAAATCAGGAATTTTCCTGGGGGGTTTAAAGGGCACCTGTAATTTTGGGAGAGGATAACCAGATACATTGTGATGAGATGGGGGGGAGGGTCAAAAAAAGTCTTCAAATAAAATATGAGCATTGCATTTCGTTTTTGACGTCTTTCTTCGTTATTAAATAGCTTTAGTTAAAACATTAACCCCTGAGATGAAAATGAAGAATTCGAATAACCTGCTCAGGTACTTTAAGGGGGTTAATAAAAAAAAAAAAAATATATATATACATATATATATATATATATATATATATATATAAATCGTTCTACCCCCTAACAATATGGTAATCTTAGTAAAAAATTGGACACACCAAAATTTTAAA
The DNA here is from genome assembly GCA_029574335.1 of Rana kukunoris. Classification (NCBI taxonomy): domain Eukaryota; kingdom Metazoa; phylum Chordata; class Amphibia; order Anura; family Ranidae; genus Rana; species Rana kukunoris. Next base: position 21,567,973 of record CM056050.1, read on the forward strand.
ATACCAAAAAAATAAATCAAATGATAATAAATGTATGTGACTAGTGACATATAATGATGTGACTCCTAATATGTCCAATAGTATAAAGCATCTTGTGCCTATTAATAAATATAGGTTATAAAGTGACCATAAAAAATTATTGAACTAAAATTCATGTGACAAATAATATTCCATAAATGTATTGAATCAAAATTGCTGAACACCAGTGCTCTGTGCCAAAATCCAGAATCTAAGCATAAACGTGTCCAAAAAAGTGATGATCCTCTACCAATCAATAAAATGACTCCTTACCAGCTTACCAGGATCCCATATGACAGGGGATCATTAAAGCATGTAATCAGGGCCGCCATCAGGAATTTTGGGGCCCCTTACACAGCTTCAGACATGGGCCCCCTGGAGCAGAGAATCAGGGAGGTGCTGCCATCACAAATTGAGAGCCGGGCGAGGGGGAGTGTCGCAAGTTGAGAAGCGGAGGGGTGACGCAAGTTGAGAATCGGGGGGGGGGTGTTGCAAGTTAAGAAGCAGGGGGGCGGGAATTGAGAATGAGGGATGCCATCCAGGGCACTGGTCTGGGGGGCTTTGGGTGCTGACGAAAAATAAAAATGTATCTATACATATATATTTTTATTTTAAAAAAAGCGGGATGCCATCCGGGCCCCTTAGAGGTCGGGGGGCCTTGGGTGCTGATGAAAAAAAAAAGAAGGGGGGGATGCCATCTGGGGCAATTTATTTATTTTAATTAAAAAAAAGGGGGGATGCCATCCGGGCCCCTTAGAGGTCGGGGGGCCTTAAATAAAAAAAAAAGGGGGATGCCATCTGGGGCCATAAGGAGGTCAGGGGGGGGGGGGGGGTTTGGGTGCTGATGGAAAAAAAAAGATAAAGAAAAAGGATTAAAAAAGAAATAAAATAAAAGTAATATATATTTTTTTAATTTAAAAAAAGGGGGGGATGCCACCCTGGGGACCACCGGGCCCCTCACAGGGGTACTGCCTGTACCCCCCCGATGGCGGCCCTGCCTGTAGTCAATGTACTCACTTCAGCCACGCAGCTCAGACAAATTCAGCCTTTACAGCTATGAATCTCATTCAATATTAGTTGTGGATCACTAGCATATATACCCGACATGCAAGAGACAACAGTGGCTCCACATAGCGCAAATAAACGTATTAAGAGTTTATTAAAAGAATAAGTGTTACACTTACAAATTTGGCAGATAAATAGTCCTTAAATCTGGTGTGCCGGCCGATAAACACAACAAAATGTTGGGGGATCGTTTGGAGCTCGAGGTGACGTCAGTGCGCCGCTCCGCCCTACGTCCGTTTCGTAAAAAACGTACTTCTTCCAGGGCCTTTAAAAGGGTTGTAAAGGTAAAAAAAGATTTTTCCTAAATAGCTTCCTTTACGTTGGTGCAGTCCTCCTTCACTTACCTCATCCTTCCATTTTGCTTTTAAATGTCCTTATTTCTTCTTAAAAATCCACACTTCCTGTTCTTATGCCTGTAACTCCACACAGTAGTGCAAGGCTTTCTTCCTGGTGTGGAGTGTCATGCTCGCCCCCTCCCTTGGACTACAGGAGAGTCAGGACGCTCTCTACGTTGCAGATGGAGAAAGGAGCTGTGTGTTAGTGGGCGTCCTGACTCTCCTGTAGTCCAAGGGAGGGGGCGAGCACGACACTCCACACCAGGGGGAAAGTCTTGCATTAATGTGTGGAGTTATAGACAGAAGAACAGGAAGTGAGGATTTCTCAGAAGGAATAAGGATTTAAAAGCAAAATGGAAGGATGAGGTAAGTGAAGGAGGACTGCACTAAGGTAAAGGACGCGATTTAGGAAAAAAAAAATTGTACCTTTACAAGCCCTTTAAAGTTATTTTGAAATTACATTAAAGGGGTTGTAAAGGTAAAAGTTTTTTTTCCTTAATGCATCCTATGCAAAAAAACATCTCACAGCAGAGCCCCCCCCCCCCCCCCCCCCCGAGTCCCCGTTTTACTTACCTTACTGACCACGTCATCCTCTTCGGTTCCCAGCCTGGCCATTGATTGGCTAGGCTGGGCGGATTGATAGCAGCGCAGCAATTGGCACTGCTGTCAATCACAGCGGATGACGCGGCGCGCCGGGGGGCGGAGCCAAGTGATACAGTCGGCGGCTATGGCCGCTGCTGTATCACGGGAGCGCGCTCGCAAAAGCTTTCCACTGTGCGAGCGCCCTCGCATGAAGATGGAAAGCTTTTGTGAGGAGGAGCCCAGACAGCCGCCGAGGGACCCCAGAAGACAGCTTTCCGGGCCACTCTGTGCAAAACGAACTGCACAGTGGAGGTAAGTATTACATGTTTGTTATTAAAAAAAAAAAAAAAACTGACTTTAGTGTCCCTTTAACTTGTTAAAGCTTCTATTAGATGTTATTGATTGGGTTTAGCTTTATTCTATGCCGATGGTGAACCCATGAAATGAAAACAGCCCAAGGTACTTATAACTCAGCACTGCTTCTTAGAACTGAAAATTTGATACATCAGTCTTCCTGCATATAACAGTCTACGGCGGGTGTGTTTGGGAATATCTCTCTTGCTGATTGGACAAAAACGGAGCGTCAGCACACTGGGGAGGTCAATGGTCTGCTCAGTCTGTTCTTTACTCCTGTTAACAAGAGTTTGATTGACAGCACTGTGAGCAGGTAGGCAGAAAGGGGTCCCAGATCATTAGATTGCTGAAAGGAAGTGCATGAGCCAGAGGCTGCTTCTACATTCTCTTCTCAGGAGGCATACATAATAAGAAATCCCTGACATTCTCACAGCCAACCAGCTCTAAAAGAACCTGAAAGACACAGCAAGAGATATGGAACCAGTTTCCGTTGTCTTTTTTTCTACCCTGAGAACTTCTCCAAATTGCACAGATACTTTACAGGCGACTTTAAAATAAAAATAAAAAATCAGATCTGTCATAAGTTTGATAAGAAAGCAGGATGGCTAATAAAGGTGTGGTTTTGTATAACTTCAGCATCAAACCTGGTCACTCCATGGAGTTGGAGGTAGGGTGACCACATGTCCCGGATTGCCCGGGACACTCCCGCATTTTGCAGGTCTGTCCCGGGCACATTCATTCCAGGACAATACAGTGTCCCTGAATGAAACTGACATAGCCCCCCCCCTGGCCAATCTGATGCCCACAAAAAAGGCCGACACATCACCGCTTTACTCACTGACAGTACTTGTCCTGGCCGGGAATGCCTGGAGGAGCACAATCACGCCCCCTGATTGTGATTGGACACAAGAGGCGGGATTTAGGATTTCTCCAATCACTGTGCTGTGATTCGTTACAGCACAAGCTGATTTTCGGGAAGGGAGGATGTCCCTGAATAGTAATTTGGTAATGTGGTCACCCTAGTTCGAGGGCTTCATTCCGGAAGGCTGTAAACAGTTTTCAATAGAGTTGGGAACAGAGGATAAGAATTATGTGCTACACTTTAATCCTCGATTTGATCCTCGATTTGACATCCTCGGAGACAAGCACAAGATAATCATAACCTCGATGGACAATATGTGGTGAGTGGAGCAGAGCAGAGGGAAAGCTTCTTCCCCTTCAGACACCCTGGTATGCTTCCAGTATGAGAAAGTCAGGATGTCAGAAACCATGAATCAGACTGAGACAGAAGTACAGTTAAATCACACTTGTTTAATAATAATAATAATAAAAAGATAAACAAAGTAAGTGTGGTCAAAGCATAACCAGAGTTCAGGAACCAGATCGGATAGTCAGCCAAGCCAAATGTCATAGAGAAATGTCAAGGCAGACTGGAGGTCCTTATGAGGAATGACTACAAGCACTAAACATATCCCCCCTGGAGAAGAGACGCTTAAGAGAAGATATGATAGTGATATACAAATATCTCAATAATGATCCCAGTGTAGGTAGAAAAACTATTTATTCTCAGGAAGTGTAAGAAGACATGGGAACACAATATGATTGGAGGAGAAGCAAGTTAACCTTAATCTGTGTAGGGGGTGTAGGGGTCAGAGCGGTAAGGATGTGGAACTCTCTTCCACAATTGGTGGTGTCAGCAGGACGTATTGATAGTTTTAAGAGACTCTTTGTAGAATGAGATATAATACTATATATACTCTATTGTAACCTATAATATATATAGCTATTGCATGACTGTATTAATGTGCATGTGTCCCTTGTGTCCCTTGTTTGCTAATAATAAGACAGACACATTTGAGTAAAACAGTTACATTTCAAAGTAGGAATATCACATTCTAACAACAAACATCTATATAGCCTAATAACAATACTGGTAATAACAATGAAAGATACTTAACACTTCCTTTCGGCTAGGGTCCTCACTGACTGAGCTCAGGTATTCAAAGAGGGTCTTTCATTCACAGCCGTCCTGTTTTAAAGGACCTGATCCATACACCATTCAAACACCCTCCCATTGCCCGCCCATCTACCATTCGACCAATCGTTGCACGTCCCTGCTTATTTTTCTTGTTACCGATTGTGCTTCCCTACCATCTTGCCCATATAATCTCCAATAGAGGGCTAGTCTTTGATCATTGTAAGTATGTTGACATAGCACTTCCCTTTGTCTGTGGAGGTGCTTATCAGGGAATTTCGTAGACACTTCGGAGTCGAGTGTAACAGATTACATTCCTGCGGGGGGGGGGGGGGGGGGGGGCATCCTGTTCTCCAAGACATTGCTAGCCTCGGCTTGTCTGACTGGAACCAGAATATGTTCAAAATTCAGATATTATATTCTTTGCAACACTCTTGGATGTGCATCTTAGCAAACACAATATACAGGGATATGGGAAATAATTATCGACACGAACAAACACACACCGACACAGGTTGAACTGGATGAACTATTGTCCTTATTCAACCTTACCAACTATGAAACTAAGAGCTCACTTCTATACAGACCACTAATTTTAGAGGACACCACTATTTGTACGGCCTGCCTTTCTTTTCTGCACCTATTATTTGTTTCAAGAATATTATTGAAAATAATTCTGTGGGGGTTTGGTAACAAAATCAACTGCCCTAAGTGTCAAATATTCTACTCCACAATACTAATGCATTAACTTCCCTCAACTTTTCTCAAGCTAATGTAATGTGAGCTGTAGGCAGGATCCTTTGTAGCAGGGGTACACCGAGAGCCTGAAAATAATTTCAAGGGTTCCTCAGGCTAAAAAGTTTGAGAAAGACTGCAGTAGATGATGTATGCCTGATCTAAAACATTATCTTAAGCTAGTCTGTCTACCAAAAAAAGAAAATTAGCACTATTGTGCTATACATATTCTATCACTGTTCTAGTTTTATTGGGTGTCCTTGCATGCCCCCAACCCTTGGCGCATGCGTTTCGCAACATTTCCTCCCAATCTTTTGAAACACTTATTGTCTTAAATTCAGTAGATTTGGCCGCACCCGGAGGAGTTCATTTCCCAAGGTGATATCTTTTTTTAAATTTATTTTAGTGTTATTTATATATTTCCATGTAAATTTCCCATGAGGCCGCTGAAAGCTGTGAGAGCTCGCACCCCCCTTCCCCAATTATCCCACGGGTGGCCCTTGTGGAATACGACGCTGCAAGTTCAAGCCGGTTGCACATCTTGCAACTGAGAAAACGATGAGGTATGCAAAGAGTTTTACTACATAAAATTATAAGCTTCGGGCACAATTTTATTCTATCGTCTATTAGATTTATAAAAGCCTTTCAAAAGTGACGCCGCTCTCTAATAGTAAAATACGTGAAGATTTATATGCTTTAAGGAGGCCGCCATCTCAGGTCCCTGCTGAGAAGTTAGAAGGTGTGCCAGACTGTTAGGGGTTGATTCACTAAAACATAAGAGTGCAAAATCTGGTGCGGCTCGGCACAGAAACCAATCAGCTTCCAGGTATTTGTCAAAGCTTAATTAAACAAGCTGAAGTTAGAAGCTGATTGGCTACCATGCACAGCTGCACCAGATTTTGCACTCTCCAGTTTTAGTAAGTCAACCCCTTAGAACCTTGCAGAGTTTTGAGGCATTTTCCAGCATGGCGGGCTAAGGTATTGTTATTTCACCCTGTTCTATGTTTGGAAAGACAATGTTTCAAGCCTCGTACACACGCTCGGTTTACTCATCAGGAACCAGCAAGAAAACTGCTGGCAGAGCTTTCTTTCCGAGTATACAGAGTGTGTGTATGAGTTTGTATACTTACCTGTCACCGTGGAAACCTGTGCATGCTCGAAATGTCTTCAACGCATGCGCGGTAGCTTCCTAGGCATAGGTAGGGTGCAGCAAGATGGTGGCGACGGCATCGAATGTGACGAGCGCATGCTCGTCTTACGCTATGATGTCACCGCGTTCTTGCCTTTTAAGAGAGCCGCGGTTCTTTTGAAAGGAGAGTCTGTACACTCGGGCGGCAAGAGATTCTTGCCAAGAATATCGTCAGGAAAAATGTGGGTTTTTTCCTGACGAGATTCTGGCCCGTGTGTACGGGGCTTCAGTCTATAATTTTCTCTCTGCTGGTGTCTTATTTTGATATCCAAACAGGTACATGACTAATGGAGCATGTTAGGCTAGGTTCATGGTTGAGCTTCTTCAAGCTTTTGTGGGTGTTTTTTTATGGGGGTTTGTATATGCATTTTTGGGGTGTTTTCAGGCTTGAGAGTCTATGTTTTAGCAATTTGGAAAGCTAGTTACTAGTAGAAGGAAAGGCATTGGGCACATTCTAAGGGACCAAAAAGCTTTTGCACATTTTAGAGCTTCGAGCAACAAGCCTTAAGCAAAATGAGGCTCAGGTGTGAACAGGCATTACTGAATACAATGGCAATCTTAATAACGAACATTGAAGTGCTTTGGGGAAACGCTCATGCTCAGGTATTAACTAGGCCCTATGCCTAAGTACACACAGCCCAAATATTGGATGAAAATGGTTGTTTGCGCAGGAACCGGATGACTTTTAGTTCGTGTACAGCTTCTGTCAAACGGGCATGCTTTCAAACCAGCAGCCAACCAGTATCTGATCAGCACTGGTAGTCAATGGCTGTGAGCACTGACCAGTGCATTCTGGCGGAGAACAGTCCACCTGTCAGAACACACCCAGAAAGCAAGGATAACGTGCCACAAATTTGTGGCAGTGTTGAATTGTAAGTCTGTTAACTTGCTGCACATTTTCATTGGCAAGTTGTACACCTGCAGAGCACTTGAAGCACAAGTTCTAGTTCCGCTGCTGAAAGCTATATTTAAATGAATGCCGCAACCGCAGACCGCCATCTCCTTCAGACACAGACACAAATTTAGGCGCAGTGTTCAACGGGAAGCAGATAACAATATTCATTCTCCATTATAAATGCGCCTCTAAGCCCTAACTCCTCCTGGTGCTCCACCTTATGCCATTCGGCCATCTAGTGCCTACTGTAAATCCTAAAGTCAGCTGGGGCTCTGGAACGATCCAGTTTATTGGCTTATTGCCAGGAAAGATGGTTTAGCATTGCCACCACCGCAGACTGGCACCCCCTTCAGCCACAGAGTTCTATAGTAGTAGTGGTACCACTTTTGTAAGGCCAGCAACATGACCTGCATTTTTTGAACCGTTCCTTAAATGGCTCCTAAAATTTTTAAGCGCAGTGGTTTAGCATTGAACAGAGAAGAAGGCATGGTCCTGTGTATAGCCAAAGCTTATGCCACGTACACACGGTCAGAATTTCCGACAACAAATGTTCGATGGGGGCTTGTTGTCAGAAATTCCGGCCATGTGTATGCTCCATCGGACATTTGCTGTCGGAATTTCCGACAACAAAAATTTAAGAGCTGGTTCTCAAATTTTCCGACAACAACAAAACTTGTTGTCAGAAATTCTGAGTGTGTGTGCACAATTCCGATGCACAAAATTCCAAGCATGCTCGGTTATTTCATTTCATGCACTTCATTTTTCTCGGCTCATCGTACGCGTTGTACGTTCACCGCGTTTTTGATGTTCGCAATTTATGAAAACATTTGTGTGACCGTGTGTAGGCAAGACAAGTTTGAGAGCATATCCGTCGGACAAAAATCCACGGTTTTGTTGTCGGAATGTCCGATCATCTACGCGGCATTATAAATGCATGGACACCATGATGGCAAATGGACTAAATTTTACTAAATGTAATGGAATGTGCACAGGGCTGGTCTGGGACAAAAAATTGGCCCTGGAAAACTCCCGCCCCCCCCCCCCCCAAGCCACCCAAGCCCCCTCTCCCCCTTCACTATCCACTAGCCGTTCTACTTTATTAGAGTAGAACGGCTGGTACTTATTGGCAGTACCAGTGAGAAAGCTAGACATTATTTTACCCGGAGCAAAGAATCGGTTCAGTGCCCCCCCCCCCCCATGGGACAAGATTAGGCAGACGTGAGAAACTCCCAGGCCATAGCTGTTGAGTCAGCTGTCTGTCCCCTCCCCGTGCTCCTCTGTCGTCCCCCCTGCTTTTTTTGTTCCCCCCAGGTGAGCACTGCGAGGAGGAGAGAGACAGAGGAGCAGAGGGGGGTGGTGGTCCGCTGTCACTGAAGCCGGCCCACTGAGCCATCGGCCCACTGGGAAACTCCCGGTAGTCCTAATGGCCAGTCCATCCCTGAATGTGCAGGCACTACAAGGTGCTTGCACTTCACAATTATTAGCTGAGACGCTTTTAAAACCAGAAATTACCTTTAGCTTGCAGCTGTCACATAGGTAAGAAAGTCTCAGCTCATACCTGATAGCTTGTTGAAAACAACAATTTATTTTATTTCCCTTTGCAGCTGTTTTTGTACATAAATCATTTCCCCCCCCCCCCCCTTATTGTTTTCACTGCTGTTAATTTCAGATTGTCACCTGACCTTTCCTTTGATCTCAAAGCTGTATACTTCCCAGGCACCAGATGACAAGAGAGAAGTACAATCCTTGGAGGGCAAATATTTTACACGGAATGTGCATCAAATCTGCCAAGGAAATGGACGGCGGTACGTATTTTCATTGTGCTGCGAAATGATGATCTTTAACGGCCCACTTCACATCAAAGCAAACAAGAAAGAATGTTCATGTCAAGGAGTTTAAAAGTCTGCTGCAAATGTTGCTTTTGAACCACCATATAACTTTGCCTAACAGTGATCAGATTCAATCAAAAGACTTTAACTTCTTTTTTTTTTTTTTGCATAAATGGCTACAAAGTGCCGTGCGCATAGATATTATATGACAGCGCGTTTGTGGTGCGGTCCCATTTACTTGCATTTAACCACTTGCATTTTCACCCCCTTCCTGCCCAGACCAATTTTTAGTTTTCAGCGCTGTTGCACTTTGAATGACTATTGCGTGGTCATGCAACACTGTACCCAAATAAAATCTTTGGCCCGGATTCACAAAGCACTTACACCGACGTATCTCCAGATACGCTGACGTAAGTACAAATGTGCGCCGTCGTATCTAAGCGCCGACCTATAAACCTAGATACGTCAAAAAATAGGCTTCATCCGACCGACGTAACTTGCCTATGCCGGCGTATAGTGGGCGCATAGTTACGCTGTGCGCATTTGGAACTCCCATTGATTTTCAAAGCAAATATGCAAATGAGGGAGATACGCCGATACACGAACGTACTTGCGCCCGGCGCATGTTTTAAGCGATTTGCGTAAGGTTTACGTCCGGCGTAAAGTTATTCCCCATATTGGAGGCGCAACTCATGCAAAGGTATGGACCAGGGAATGAACGCCGTCAAATTTTACGTACGTGTACGTGAATAGGGCTGGGCGTAGGTTACATTCACGTCGTAGGCAGTGATTCGACGTATCTTAGCCAGTTGTTTCAACGTGAATGTGAGCATGCGCACTGGGATGCGTCCAAGGTACGATGCATGCGCAGTTCATTTTAAGTACTTGTCTGAAGCTCAGCCCATCATTTGCATGGGGTCACGCTTCATTTAATTGTATCATGCTCACTTCCAGCCCACTTCCACCTACTTTGACTTACGCTGCCCTACACCTAGGAATATACGTTACGCCGGCGCAATGTTGGGAGCATTTGCTTTGTGAATTCTATGCTTGCCTCTCTGCGTTGCGCTGGTGTAGCGTAAAGAAGATACGCTACGGCGGCATAAATATGCGCCAAGGTAAGTGAATCCGGGCCTTTATGTCCCCCACCCCACCCCACAAATAGAGCTTTCGTTTGGTGGTATTTGATCATCTCTGAGGTTTTTATTTTTTGTGCTATAAACAAAAGAAGAGCCTTTCCAAATCATATCCAATCAACTGAATTTACCATAGGTGGACTCCAATCAGGTTGTAGAAACAAAAAGACTTGAGGCTGTTATGGGTGCCAAAAGGTGCTTCAACAAAGTATTGAGCAAAGGCTGTGAATATTTATGTACATTTTGTTTTTTATTATTATTACGTTTGCAAAGATTTCAAACTTCTTTCACGTTATTATTTGTAGAATTTTGAGGAAACTAAGAAATTTAAACTATTTTGGAATAAGGCTGTAACATAAAAAAAAATTGGAAAAAGTGAAGCGCTGTGAATACTTTCCGGATGCACTGCACATACAAATTTACACATACCCATAATTTTACCCCATAATTTACCTATACAAGTAGACATGTGCACAGAATTTTTTTTTTTCCGTTTCGTATCGTTCCGTTTTTCCGTGTCCGTTCGTTTTTCGTAAGACGCCCGTTTTTCTGTTCGTTCCCGTTCGTTTTTCGTACGACGCGATTTTTTCGTATTCCGATCGTTTCGTATTTTCGTTACCGTTTTATATTCGTACATGCGGGATGGTTCGTTATTCTGTTTAATTCATGTTCGTTACTTGTTAGACAATAATTTTCGTGAATTTTCCTCAATGATTTGCATTCTGTATCTTGAAACCCTTTTCTTTTGCTATTTTCAGTCGTATGTTCATATGACATCTATAACAAAAGATTTGCATTCTGTATTTAGAATTTCTATTTTCTGTTCGTATTTTGTATTCAAAATACAGAATGCAAATCTTTTGTTATAGATGTCATATGAACATACGACTGAAAATAGCAAAAGAAAAGGGTTTCAAGATACAGAATGCAAATCTTTTGTTATAGATGTCATTTTCGTTTTTTTTTTAATGGGCAGTGAGTGAGTGTAGTTAGTGAAGCAGCTTCTCTTTTGTGCTGAGTACACTAATACAGTGAGTAGTACAGTAAAGCCAAATACATTTTTCTGTGGATTTTCATCTGAAGGGAGATCAGTTGGCCAGGCTTTTGAACCCAAAAATGGTTTTCTGATGTAGTTTGAAAACGAACAAATTTTCTGAGAACGAACAGAAAACGATCGTTTTTATGTTTGTGGTTAAAAAAGTCTGACCAAGTGTATGGGGCTTAACAATAGTAAATATGGATGAGCCGTGTGTTGAAAGTGCCGCGAATCCCGCGATATATTTACGAAAGTACAAAATGACGAAAATCCCTTTTCTGTTAGTATTTTCAGTCGTATGTTCATATGACCTCTATAACAAAAGATTTGCATTCTGTATTTTGAATACAAAATACAAACAGAAAATAAGAATTCAAAATACAGCATGCAAATCTTTTGTTATAGATGTCATATGAACAATGAACATACGACTGAAAACAAACAGAAAAAGGATTCAAACAAAATACAGAATGCAAATCTTTTGTTATAGATGTCATTTTCGTTCTTTTGCCGTTTTTGTTTTGTAGTTTTTTTCGTCGGATCGTTCGTTCGTATTTGCGGTTGTTCGTTATGCGGCTCATTCGTAATCCCGTCGTTTTCGTATTTTGGTGCTTTCATTTTTTCGTATGTACACATTTGTACGAACGGGAATGCACATATCTGTATACAAGTAAATAGGTGTGAAAATTACTCCTCCTCCCTCGCACCCTCTCCTTCTGTATGCCTCCATCAGATTACAGACATTGTGAATGAAAGGAGACATCTACTGCTATGCTGCTCTTTCATTAGTAAAGCCAGAGTGCTCTGGGAGTCCCTTGCCATTTATTAGATATCTTTTTCCAAATCATATATTAACAACATGGAAACTTATAAACTTTAAATAAAAGGAAAAAATGAAAATGGTCCCCAAACAATTATAGTTTCTTTTTAAGAAATGGAAAATAAGGTATTAATCAATAGGGGGTTAATGTCACACTGCTAAAAATCTCCAGTATGCCAGTGAACCCTCATCCTTTGTTATTGGTTGGGACTTCTTTATAGAACTGCAAGGTCATGGCAATGACTCAACTAAATAATTTTCTTAAAATTCTTCCTAAAATCCTATTTCACAGCAGAAAAGTTTGTTTTATTATGCAGAGATTATAGGGAAAAAATAATCCCGCCGCCTTCTCTTCGCTTAAAGTGCTTTTAATTGCAATGTTCCGTGATTACCTTACTGGGTTATTAAATGCCACTTTAGGTCACCTGCTTAGATAATAATCACACAAGTGTTAACAGCAATTCAGTACATGGACATGTTGCTTTGGTTCATTAAATGCTTTCCAAGAACAGTATAAATTGTTATTACAGCAGTCCTTGTAATGTATAATTTATACAGCGTCACTGGACAAAAACCTTGTCAATTCCTGCTTCATCAAGTGTTTTTATGGGGAGCAAGTATGAAAAAAAGTCCAGGTTGACCCCGTTCTAAAAAAAAATGCCAAATGGCCGGAGGTCATTTTAATGGCTGTCGGGTTGTCCAAATCATTTGGTGGAGGTGGGATTGTGGTGTGGGGTTGTTTTTCAGGGGTTGGACTTGGCCCCTTAGTTGTAGGAGTGAAGGGAACTCAGCATATCAAGACATTTTGGACAATTTCATGCTCCCAACTATGTGGAAACAGTTTGGGGATGGTCCCATCCTGTTCCAACATGACTGCACACCTGCACACAAAGCAAGGTCCATAAAGACATGGGTGAGCAAGTTTGGGGTGGAGGAACTTGACTGGCCTGCCCAGAGTCCTGACCTCAACCCAATAAAACACCTTTAGGATGAATTAGAGTGGAGACTGCGAGCCAGGCCTTCTAGTCCAACATAAATGCCTCTCTGGAAGAGTTAAGGCTGTTATAGCTGCAAAGTGTGGGCCAACTCAATATTGAACCCTGAGGGACTAAGACTGGGATGCCATTAAAATTCATGTGCGTGTATAAGCAGGTGTCCCAATACTTTTGGCAATATAGTGTATGTTTACATATTCTAAATAACATGGCCGAATTGACCTTTTCAGCTATGAAATTGTAAAGTAATTAATTCTCAAATGTCTGAAACTGAAACTTGTCAGTTTCCTTTTCATTTTCTCTCTGTACCTCAGCTCCCCCTCCCATCGTTGATTTGGCAGTCTGCCAGCATTCTAATCTTTAAAGTAGTTCTAAATATTCACCTCCCCATAAAGACCCATATAACATAAGAATGTTTTTTCTTTACAGTTTCCAATTTACCAAATGTCAGAGAGTCTGAATGAATGAAAACTTATATAGCGCAGCAAATGCGAACTTAATCGCCTCTGCAGTGTCTGTGCCCCCTGGGAGTGGTCATCCTAGTTGTGCTCTTAGTAACACTTGGGTGTGGGACCCCACTGTGCGAACAGGAACAGGTCACAGTCACTAAAACTTTTTCTGCACTGGGCCTTTTAGGACTGGGCCTTTTGCCTAAGTCCGGGGGCAATTTCTGTCTTTCAGGCCTCAGGACCCAGCCAGCGCACATGCACGGGCACTTATTTATTGTCCTTCTACTGTTTGTCACTCTTTAACTTTTGTGTGTTTTCTCTCTAAGATAAAGGGTGGGATTCCTGGGGCTTGCTCTGATGTGTAGGGGGAGGATGTGTGGCCCCTTAAGGTTCCTTCCTCCCCTGCCCCTAGGAGGGGGGTCTCTCTTCGGTAGAGCCCCTTAACTGAGTATTCAATGGTAGGCTTCAGCTGACCTAGAAGAAAGGGGTCTGCCAGGCCTTCTGGCTATGCAGACCATTGGAACCCTATGTCTCTGTCAGGTGCCTTGTGTCTCAGTGGATCAGGGAGAGATTCTTCCTCTTTGGGGGGTGGATTAAAGCACTTTTTTGTGTGTGTTGCAAATACACGTTTTTGTACACTTAAAGTGGTTGTAAACTCTTTTTTTTATTTTTACCTACAGGTAAGCCTATAATAAGGCTTACCTGTAGGTAAGGAGAATATCTCCTAAACCTGTATGGTTTAGGAGATATTCCCCTCGCAATGCGCCGCTGATTGCAGTGGCGCATGCGCATGGGGATTCTTGGCTAAAGGACCGGCAGCCGCCGGACCTTGCCGAATTAAAACATCGCCGCTCCAGCCAATCACAGTGCTGGAGCGGCGATACCCGGAAGACACGCTAGGCAAGAGGACATCTCGTTCAGCGTGGACCAGGTAAGTTCCTCTCACCTCGTTCCGGTGCATATTAGCTCATTATGGCTTTTCCCTTGCAGGAGTAAAAAAAAATTAAAAATGTTATGTGGGTTTACAACCGCTTTGATGGTTTTTCCGTTTTTATGGTTTCGCATCACAGCGGATTAAAAAACAAATGCGTTTCTAAAAGAACAAACAATATATGTTACTCTTATTTATAATTAAAAACGGCAGAATATTAATCCAGAGAGATCCAGAGAAACAACATTTTCTGGTCTGATGAAACAAAGATTGAACTCTTTTGCCGCCTACACACGACCATTTTTAATGTTTTAGAAAAAAAAAAAACGTTTTTTTCTACGTAATTCTTGTCAAGCCTGCCTTGCATACACACAATCGTGAAAAAAATGCTCAAGCAAAGCGCGGTGACGTACAACCCGTACGACGGCACTATAAAGGGAAGTTCCATTTGGATGGCGCCACCCTTGGGGCTGCTTTTGCTGATTTTGTGTTAGTAAAAGTTTGGGAAGAAACGATTTGCGCTTTTCGTGCTTTTCAGTCTGTTACAGCGTGACGAATGTGCTATCTCCATTAAGAACGCTAGTTATGAGCATTCTAAAAAGCATGCACGTGAAAAACAACGCGAAAAAATAGAGCATGTTCTAAATTTTTAATGCCCATTTTTCACGTCATGAACACACGATCGTTTTTAATGACCATTTAAAAAAAAAATATTCACGTCATGAAAAACGGTCATGTGTAAGCGGCTTTTGGCCTGAATGGCGAGCATTATGTCTTGAGGAAACCAGGCACCGATCTTAACCTGGCCGATACCATCCCTACAGTGAAGCATGGTGGTGGCAGCATCATGCCTGTGGGGATGTTTTTCAGTGGCAGGGACTGGGAGACTAGTCGGGATCAAGGGAAAGATGAATGCAGCAATGTACAGAGACATCCTTGATGAAAACCTGCTCCAGAGTGCTCTGGACCTCACACTGCGGCAAAAGTTAATCTTCCAACAGGATAACGATTCTGAGCACACAGCCAAGATAACAAAGGAGGGGCTACTGGACAACTCTGTGAATGTCCTTGAGTGGCCCAGCCAGAGCCCAGACTTGAACCCAGTTGAACATCTCTGGAGAGATCTGAAGATGGCTGTGCACCGACACTCCCCCCCCCCCCCCCCAATCCAACCTGATGAGGCTTGAGAGGTCCTGCAGAGAAGAATGGGAGAAACTGCCTAAAAATAGGTGTGCCAAGCTAGTAGCATCATACTTAAAAAGACTTGAGGCTGTAAATTGGTGCCAAAGGGGCTTCGCCAAAGTATTGAGCAACAGCTTTTTATAAATTTGCAAAGATTTCAAACAAACTTCTTTAACATTATCATTATGGGGGATTGTTTGCAGAATTTTGAGGAAAATAATGATTTTAATCCTTTTGGAATAAAGCTGTAACATAAAGTGTGAAAAAAGTTAAGCGTTGTGAATACCTTCCGGATACACTGGAATTATATATGTTTATTTCTTTCTATTCTCCTTTAAGAAAAAATATGATTTTTTCATGGTATTGATTAGGCACACATTAAATCTTCACTTTTTTTGGTTTAAGAATAATTTTATTTATTATGGTTGACCTCAATTAAAGTGTCTTTCCACCCTCCATAACAATGTTAAGATGTGCATTAACCTGCAGGTACCTGCTATCAATTCTTGAGGGCACTTTTACCGCTTGCCGAACGCCTCCTGTACTTATAGGTCGGCAGAACCTGCATGTTGCTTCGAAATTGCCGTCGAGCCCTGCCGTGAGCTTCGTGACCGTGCCCGTGGGTCCCGCGATCGTGTCACGTAGCTGCAGAATAGGGAGATGCCTATGTAAATAAGGCATTTCCCTGTTCTGCCTAGTGACAGGACAGTGATCTACTGCTCCCTGTCATCGAGAGCAGTGATCACAGTCGTGTCACTTGTAGCCCAGCCCAGAGCTGTCTTAATGAGAAGGCACAGCTGGGCACTGCCCAGGGGCCCAAGCTGCATGGGGGGCCCCTGCACTTTCCCCAAAGCAGATGGTCCTTGAGCCCACACTGCCCTGTAATTGGGGGCCCCAGGATGGCACTGAGAGTGATACATACACAGGGGAGGCGGTCTGCCTCCTACCTACTTGATGTCTGTTTACCTGCACTGTCATTGTAGGGGCCCCAGAGCATTACCTTGCCCAGCTGCCCATTATGCTATTAAGACGGCCATGACCCAGCCCCCCACAGTTAGAGTCACTCCCTAGGACACACTTAAGCCCTTCCTCGCCCCCTAGTGGGTAACCCCTTCCCTAGCAGTGTCATTTACACAGTAATCAGTGCATTTTTATAGCAATGATCGCTGTATAAATGACAATAGTCCCAAAATAGTGTCAAAAGTATCCAATGTGTCCGCCATAATGTCGCTTTTTATATTGCTTTTTTTCAAACTTTACGCTCTTTTTTTGTTTAAAGCGCAAAAAATACAAACTGCAGAGGTGATCAAATACCACCAAGAGAAATCTCTATTTGTAGGGAAAAAGGGTGTCAATTTTGTTTGGGTGCAACGTCATACGACCGTGCAATAGTCAGTTAAAGCGACGCAGTGCCGAATTGCAAAAAATGGCCCGGTCATTGGGCAGCCAAATCCTCCGGGGCTGAAGTGGTTAATAACTTCAGAAACTCAACAGATTTACTGTAAAAACTTTTAAAAAATACTGTTGATCTTGTTTATTTTTTCCCCTCTGAGAAATCGTCTTCGAAAGATGAAGCTCAACACCCTTCTCGTTCAGGAAAATGAAGAGCAGCAAAGGCGAAGAGGAATGGAGCAGAATTATGGGGACTTTTGTATCTTTTAAACTGTGGAAAAGGTTTTTTCAGAGTAAATTTATCACGTCTGCTGTTCAAAGCGGCTGGATTCTCTGGCCATGCTTACATTTTTACTTCTGGCGGATGAATTTAGGAAGCCCTGTTCAAAGTGTTACTAAATCGCCAATCAATTTCACATGAACGCACAGCGGGAGAGTAGCAGGGTCTGTGATCAGAAGCGGGGCTGCATATATCTGTCTTAAGACTCTGAACAGCCTCACAATATGAAGTTTAGCTGTCAGTCGATGGGAAGAAGATTCTGCTAGATTGGTACAACTTGGAATTTGTCATCAACAAAACATTATCCTAGCAACAGGGGGGCATGTGTTTAAAGTGGACACCCATGACAAAAAGATCCCACCCCCCCCCCTTATCCTGACTACCTTTATACCTTTAAGTATAAGCAAACCCAAGAGAAATATAAAGCATATCACAGCTTACCAGTCCTTGGTAGTGGTGGCTCCATTTTTTTTTTTTTTTTTTATATTTTTTTATTAAGAGAGGTTTACATACAGGGTATAACAAGATACTATTACAACATTTTCAAGCATAAAATTCTTACAGGGGGGGGGGGGGTAGGTGAGCCAGTAATAAAGACAACACTATACCCTACAGTGTAACAGGTAATCACATAAAACAGCAGTGCTAGTGTTATTGAGACTCGAGCACTGGGGGCTGGGCATCCCGACCAGAGCTGGCCAGGGACAGGATGCAGTTATGTAGAACACAAACATTCAGGGGATAAACTGGATGGATAAGAGGTCTAGGGCACTACCCTAGAGATCCCATGGGGAGATCAGAATTAAACAACACATAGCGCATAGCAATATAGGGAAATAATAGGGAGCTAGACAAATAAAAGAAAAGAAAAAAGGGGGGAGGAGGGGGGGACGTGGTCAACACCTAAATAGAGATTAGTTCCTGCGGATGGAGGTATGTTTGTAGGGTCCTGACCTCCGGGTCAGAACTGGCAGTCTCATTTTTGTCCTGGGAGGAATAATCAGAGGGGCTAAGAATCCAGGAGGGGAGGGGGGGTCTCGCTGTTACCGTGGCAGACAAGTGGCTTTGTCTAGATTTTGTGAGACTGGCAAGTGGGAAGGAGAGGGGGTAGGCGGAATCAGGGGAGAGGGGCTGTGGTAAAGGAATGATAACTTTTCGAAGTTCATCCTGTCCGTGGGAGTGAGTGCCGCGGTCATGAAGAGTTCCCATTTGTGGTAAAAGCGTGCTTTAGTCCGCTCCTGAGTTAGGTCCGTATTGAGCTTGTCTGTGTAAAGCAGTTTCAGTAAATCCTTTTTCATTTGGGAAATGGTTGGGCTGAGGTTGGAGATCCAGTTCCTCAGGATGGACCGTCTGGCAATGAGGAGGCATATCAAAGTCCAGTCTTTACCTGGGGGAGCCGGTTTCGGGTGACCAAGGTAGGAGTTGCGGGTCCCAGTGGCCAAAAATAAGGAGCAGGGGGTCCTTGGGCAGTTTCAATAAAGTCACTTCGAAGATATAGGCCATGACTTGGTCCCAGAATGCTGAGATGTGAGAACAGGACCAGAAACGGTGAGCGAGTGAGGGCTTGGGGTGTAGACACAGGGGGCACCCCTGGGTGAGGGGGGTCCGATTGGCGTATGAGAAGGGGATGTGTGCTCTGTGGACGATCTTTAGCTGGGATTCTCTCCAGATCTCATTGGGTATCAGCTTATATACAGAGTTAAGGCCGCTAAGATGTTTGTCCACCAGCTCCGAGTCTGGAAAGTCTTTAGACCAGTTGGCGGCCGATGAGGATGCAAGAGGGGGGGTCGTCTTCAGCAACAGAGGTTTATAGATGTCAGAGATAGTGTATGAATCCCGGGCAATAAGGGAGTCGATGAGAGACGTTTGAAACCTCCTGGTGTCATCTCTGCAGACAGTCCTCAGGAAACTGATGCACTGGCCATACTGGAAGATGTGAGAGGGTGGGAGTAAGAACTTGGCAGCCAGAGCGCGGAAACTGAGGGGGCGGCCGGTTTGCGGGTCACATAGTGAGAAAAAGTGTTTTAGTCCTCTTTGGTGCCAGATGAGGTACGCCTGATTGTCCAGACCGGGGAGAAAGTTGGGATTTCCCAGCAGAGGTAGGTGACGGGAGATAAGGGATGGCAATTTCAGGCTTTTCCTCACCTCCCTCCATGCTATGACCGTATCCCGGAGCAAAAGGTTATGTTGAAGGGGTGGGGGGATGGATTTCCATTGACAGTGGAGGAGGGCTACCAGGGAAAAGGGGTGGACCATCGCCGTTTCCAAGGGAAAGTTGGAACATCGAGAGGACTGGGTTACCCAGTCTAGGCTGATCCTTAGCAAACAGGCTAGATTATACGTTCTGATGTTAGGCAGGCCAATACCGCCCTCGCGCCTGGTAAGATGCAGTTTGGAGAATGCAATGCGAGGTCGGTTGCCACGCCATAAAAATTTTGATATAGCCGAGTTGAGATTCTTTAATGTCTTTGTGGCGGATAAGCAAGGGAATAGGTCTGCATTGGGTATAGGAGACGAGCAACACTAACCATCTTGACCAGGTGGCATCTTCCCAGGAGCGAGAGAGGCAAATCCATCCAGTTTTGCAATTCCTGAGAAATTTTCGTGAACAAACGGGGGGTAATTGAGGTGGTAGAGAGATGAAGGTAATTTCCCGATTTTTATGCCTAAGTAAGTGATGTGTGATTTTGCGATAGAAAAGATGGAAGATCGAGACCAGGAAGGGGGGGACAGGGAGCCTATGGGGAGGATCTCGCTTTTGCTGTAGTTAATGCGGAGTCCCGAACACTGCCTGAAAGTGTCAAAAGTTGTTTTTATCGTGGTCATGTCGCGTGAGGGGTTGGAGGAGAAGATTAGGACATCGTTAGCAAAGAGGGAGGTGCGCAGTTCATGGGTTCCTACATTAATGCCGTGGAGGAGGGGCTATTTGAGTGAGGTATCTAGATAATGGTTCCAGGGCGATATTAAAGAGGAGAGGGGAAAGGGGGCAGCCCTGCCTCGTGCCTTTGTGTAGGCGGAATTCCTCTGACAGGATCCCCGCCGCTACCAGTCTTGCAGCCGGGGCAGTATACATGGCCCCTACAAGATGGGCAAAAAGGGCCGGAGAAACCCATTTTGTTCATGACCATGAAGAGCCATTCGAAGCTGACGTTGTCGAACGCTTTTTCCGCGTCCAAAGTGATGATGGCATGATCTCCCTTTGGATTGCATCTGGCATGTTCCAGGGCCATCATCACCTTCCTGATATTCATGGTGGCCGTACGGCATTTCACAAACCCGGATTGGGCGGGATGTATCAGGGAGGGAATGATGGAAGCTAATCTGGTGGCCACAATCTTGGAGAGGATCTTGAACGTCAATATTTAGAAGTGAAATGGGCCTGTAAGAGCCGGGTTCTAGAGGGTCTTTCCCCTTTTTTTCTAACAGCTTAATAATGGCTTGATTTCCCGTGGGCAGGTAAGGTCCGCCAGCCCAAATGTGCTGGTATACTTCGTGGAGTGTGGGGGACAGCAGTGAGCAGAGGGATTTATAAAATTCCCCCGTAAAGCCGTCTGGGCCAGGAGCCTTAGAGGGGGCAAGATCCTTAATGACAGCGTGTATCTCAGGGAGGGAGATGGGGGCATTGAGGGCCTCTAGTTGAGATGTGGAAATGCGGTCGAGGGCTGTTTTCTTGGAGGAAATCATGTGCAGTTTGGACATTAATAGGGTCGGGGGCATACAGAGAGGTATAGAATTGTAGCATGGCATCGTTAATGTCCCTTTCGGGTGTTATGCACGGCCCCTGAGGGGTCTCTGAGAGAAGTGATGTGAGTCGGGCGGTTGGGGCCCTTGCATAGCCTGGAGAGCAGCTTCCCTGCCTTATTGCCAAATTTGTGTAGCGAAGCGTCTAGGTGAGCCTGTTTGGTCTGTTCGAGTGTCGAGGCCCAAGTATCAAAATACTGTTTGGCCGTAAGCCAAGTGTCCCTGTTAGCTGGCGAGTTGTCGGTGTAGAGGGATTGCTGGGCAGCATGTAGGCGGGAGCTGGCCAATTTATAGTTCCTAAGGGCATCTCTTTTAAAGGAGGCGGCATATGATATTATGCAACCCCCTGAGGAATGCTTTACCCCGCTTCTCCCAGAAAATATTTGGATTAGTGGAGTGGATTGCATTCGTGGAGGCATAGTCAGACCATGCCTTGTCCATATGCCGTTGGAAATCCGAATTGTTGTGGAGGTAGTAAGGGAAACGCCATATTCTAGGAGTCGTGTGTAGGTCTGGATCATCGATAGTTGTAGTCACAGGGGCGTGGTCAGATATCAGGATGTCGTGGATGACAGCATCAGAGATAAGTGGAAGGAGGGCGTCAGAGCAAAACAGATAGTCAAGTCTTGTAAACATATTATGGGGGTTAGAGAAAAAGGTAAACTCCCTGTCTGCTGGGTGGCGCAGGCGCCATATGTCATGGAAGTGGAGGGATTCCATCGTTGATGCGAGGGGCGACTGTGCAGTGGCAGACAAGGGAGATCGTGGGTGTTTGGGGGAGGACCTGTCATCAGTCAAATGCATAGTGGTGTTAAAGTCCCCGCCTATCAGGTGGGGCGAGGTCGAATCGCGTAAGATCCAATTTGTGAGATCCCCAAAGAACTGACTGGTGGGATTGTTGGGAGCGTAAACATTAGTAAGTGTCATAACCCTGGCACCCAATTGGAGTTTGGCCGAGATGAAGCGAACCCTCTGAGTCTGTTTCAGTAGAGAGAGTCTTGCAGGGGAGATTTTTATTTATGAGTATCAGTACTCCTGCTCTGCGACCATTAGAGTCGGAGCCAAGGACTAAGCCAACCCACAGTTTCTGCATGCGATGGAAGTCAGGAGTGGAGAGGTGGGTTTCCTGCAGGAGGGCAATGTCTGTTTTGAGACGCTTAAGGTGACGTAAGATTCTCATCCTCTTATTTGGGGACCGGAGCCCCTTAACGTTCCAGGAGACTATTTTCATGTCGGGGCGACTGCTAGGGGGATGTGATTGGAGATAGCAACAGTTACGGTGATCCGCAGGTAACTAGGGGTGGATCGTATGCGTGGAAAGGTGGTGGAGCTAGTGTTAGGTGCATAGGTGGTATGAGAACTAGAAGTAGACTGTGGTTGTATAACGCAAAGAAAGGAGTGGGAAGGGGGGGAGGAGAGGGGGGGGACAACTTAAACAAACTAAACAATAACAATATTCAAGGAACTTCACTTTTTTCCACATGGAGCCACTGAGTAGGCCAACTCCCAGCACATGACTCTTTTTGCCGCATTCGACCCGATAAAAGGACATGTAGCGGGTAGTGGGCACAAAGCTTGAAATAAAGAAACAGGGGGAAATTATGATGAGGAAAATAAAGATAAAAAATAAAAAAGGGGGGGCCCGCTAGAGTTAAAGGCCAGGCAGGGGCGGCAGAGGAAGAAAATAACAGGTACATGTTGCACCCACAATACAAAGTCAGGTATTACAATGTAGAACTAAATAACATTGAATATTGACACCAAGAAAGTTGAACATGAAGAAAAAAAAAAAAACAACACTTAGGCCTACCAGGAACCTTATCGAACAGTGGGAGCGGGAGTGCAGGAAAGGGCATGGGAAGGTCCCAAGGTGAAGAGACACAGATCGGTCAAGGGGGGCCGTGAGCCAGCCGAAGGAGGGTCATTGTGGAGAGGGATTCAAAAGGGCGAGGGTGGTTGCCGGTCCGGGGCATTCAAGTCCTTGCGTGGGCTCCTAAGGGCTGGAAGGAGAGGAAAAGTGGTTGGAGCTTGCGAGCGCAGGAAGGCCTTCTCTTCTTAGAGACTTCAACAGAGTAGTCCGCAAAGACCAGAATCTTCATGCCGTCAATCTGAAGAGATCCGGACTGCCGGAATTTTTGCAGGATGAGAGCTTTATCTGAGTAATTAAGGTACTTTGCTATGATGGGGCGAGGCGACTTGCGCTCAGAATTGAAGAGGCCCATGCGGTGAGCACGTTCAACCGTGCAGGGAGTTGGGATGCCTAGAGCAGCAGGGATGCGACTTGAGCATAAGGCTGCTAGTGCTGAGAGTTGCAGCGATTCAGGGATGCCAACAAAACGCAGGTTACTCCTCCTGGACCTGTTCTCCAAGTCGTCCAGCTTATCAAGGATGTATCTGTTGGTCTTGTCCTGAGCCTGTTCCGTGGATTGGGCCTGGTACAACTCTTCCTCTATGTTGGTGATGCGGCTTTCGACCTCATTAAGCCTGGAGGAGTGTTCCCCTAGCTGGGCCTGGAGCTTGAGCATGCCTTGACTGATTGCTTTCTCCACTGATGAGGCAATCATGGGGGATAAAAGTGCCGCCACGGCCTGGGCAATGAGCTCAATGTTGGGGTCCCCAGTGTGTGGTGGGGCTTGAGCTGGCTGGTGAGAGGAGGGGGGGGCGAAGGTTCGCTTACCTCCATCGCAGGGGCCACATCCGTGGACGAATCCATGCAGTCTGTTGGAGCGGGGTAGGCCGAAGCCGGGGCCTCGATTTGCGGCTGTCCCGTCCGCGCGGTTACCGCCGCATACGATTGCGTGCCGGTTTTCTCAACAAATTTGTCCATCCTTGCCCGGGGGGGTGCCCGCTTGTGGAGCTGGATGTTGTGAGCGGGTATGCTGGTTTTACAGGCCGGTTTTTAAGTCAGGCTGCGGGAGCTGAGAAGAGAAGCAGCTACTCCATGCAGCGCTGGAACCGGAAGTCTACTTTTGGATTTTGATACAGGCGGCGGTACGATCGCCCTGTCCCGACTTTTATTTTTGGATTTTTCAGTCCTATTCCCATTTTTGCCTATTATTGCTGGACTGAATTTTATGTATTGTAATTTATTTTAATAAACCCACGTTGGTTAACGTACTTCACTATTGGAGATTCTCTCTTTTTCACATCCTTCATCCATCACATTCATTCACATTCATTACTTGGACGGTCGAGCCTGGATCAATAGCGGTTCCTGGACACAACAGAGGACACCTATTTGGGACAGTGAGACCTGCACACCTGGATCCATCTAACTATATGCCCTCATATAGCACCCTGAAGGTAAGGGAACTACATTACCTGTTGGGGATATCTAGTACTGAATAAACATCGTGGGAGAAGTCATCTACCTTATTATCACCCAGCCCACCAGCTGTTGCCGGCCAAATCCGGCCTGGTGCCATTGATTCATATCCAGCACATCCCCCACCACCCTCAAGGGAACTCACCACCGCATTTACCCTTGGTCACCAATTAATATTCAACACACGGAACTCTATTCATGATTATTATCATCATTGTTTCCTCACTGTCATTTGCATTTAAGCACTATTCAGCTTTGTTATTCACTTAACTAGTTGAGGTTTTGCATTTGTCTTTGCATATTGTGTGCTATATATATTATTCACTATTGTATTTTTGTAGGACCGATGCACCACTTTTTGTAGCGCTTATCACCTATTATACCTATTTATGGAGTCGTCTGCCCGTCGTCATTTGACGGTGGGCAGATGACAAGTGGTTAAGGATCCAACTGATAAAAAGCTGAAGTCCCTATTAAAAGCCTCCCCCTGCCATGGCTAGGGCTGTAGTACAACCTGCAGTTACAGCCATTGGTGTATGTCAGTTCCTCAAGGAACAGATGAAGCAGATGATTAACCTCCTCCCTACAGAGGAGATTGAGGTTTATGAGGACCTTTTTAAGGCCTTGTGCTTTGCAAATGATAAGATTATGGACTCTGTTCAACAAACATCTCGCTTGAATCCCCTGCAGGTACACTTGCGCAGGTCACTTTGGTTAAAACAATGGGAGGCCGAGGCTTCCTGCAAGAAATACTTGGCAGCGTTCCCCTTTGGAGGAGAACGCCTGTTTGATGACCTGGATAAATATATTCAGAAGATTACCAAAGGCAAGTCTACTCTAATGCTGGTTAAGAAGAAGAGTAAGCGTCTCATTTAAATGTACTCTTTCTCCAGCCCCTGGAAACTCAGTCTCCAGACAGTGGCGATGGCCGCCCCAGTATAACACTAGTGGAAAGGCCCAGGGCCAAGGGCAGAAAAGTACTTGGGGTTCAAGGTCTAAACAGCCCCCTAAAACTTTCCTATGAAGGGATGCCCCTACTCGGCTGAGTGAGGGGGAAGTCTGCTGCATTTTGCAAATGCCTGGCGGAACAAGGTTCAGGACAAGTGGGACATCGCCACAGTGTCCTCAGGCTAAAAGCTAGAGTTCAGAGAACTTCCACCACCCCATTTTCTGAGATCAAGAGTTGAAAAATACCCTGAAAAAAGAAGGCCTTTACTGTTGGCCTTGAAACACCTGTGCCAAGGGGTAATCAGTGTTATCCCCAGAGGATCAGGGGTCAGGATTCTATTCAAACCCGTTTACGGTTCCAAAACCAAACGGGGATGTCAGACCTATCCTAGATCTGAAGAGTGAATCAGTTTCTTAACATTCGCTCCTTCTGCATAGTCTGTCCGTTCAGTTGTTTCCACCATTTAGGGAGGAGAATTCCTAGCATCAATAGACATCAAAGATGCATATCTACATGTGCCAATATTCCCAGCTTACCAAAAGGTTTCTAAAGTTTGCAGTGGATCAGCGCCACTTTTAGTTGGCGGCCCTTCCTTTCGGGCTGGCTACAGCACCTTGAGTGTTCACAAAAGATACTGGCCCCGGCCCTAGCAAGGCTAAGGGCACGAGGCATAGAAGTAACAGCCTACCTGGATGATCTGTTGATCATAGATCAGTGCACTGCACACTTGAGCCACAATGTGCACAGCACAGTGAAATATTTAGAGTACCCAGGCTGGGTCCTCAATTTGAAGAAATCTTCCTTGCAGCCTCAAATGTATTCCTTGCAGCCTCAAAGAAGGTATTCCTTCCCAAGCCTAAGGCAAATGCCATAAGAGACTTGGTCTGAGTGGTTAAGGCAAAAAGAAGGCCTTCCATCCTTCTATGCATGAGATTTTTGGGAAAGATAGTAGAATTATTCAAGGCTGTCCCTTACGTCCAGTTTCACTCCAGACCTTTACAGGGCAGAATTCTGTTTGCTTGGAACAAAGATGTTTAAGCCCTGGATCTTCTTATGATCTTATCTTCAGGGGTTCGCCAGAGCCTCAATTGGTGGTTGCTCCCCCAAAATCTGTCAGAAGGAAAATCCTTCACTCCAGTTACCTGGAAATTGGTGACCACAGACTTCAGCCTTCTGGGCTAGGGGGCAGTGCTAGAAGAAGCATCTGCCCAGGGTAAGTGGTCCGGGGCCGAATAGCTTCTACCCATCAACATTCTGGAGATTCGGGCAATTCATTTGGGCATCAAAGTTTGGTCTCCCAGACTGCAAGGCTGGCCTGTTCGGGTTCAGTCTGACAATGCTATGGCCGTGGCCTATATCACCAAGGAGGCACCAGAAGTCTGGATGCCCAAAAAGAGGTAAATTACATCTTGGCCTGGGAAAAAGGGCATATTCCTCGCCTATCTGCGGTCTTCATTACAGAGGTAGAAAATTGGCAGGCGGATTTCTTAGGCCGCCAGCAACTGAGTGCAGGAGAATGGTCTCTACACCCTGACATGTTTCAAATCTGACAGAAATGGGGAACCCCAGATGTGGACCTGTTGGCTTCCAGGTTCAACGCAAAACTGGACAGCTTTGTGTCAAGAACAAGAGATCTTTAAGCTCAAGGCTCAGATGCCCTGACAATCTCATGGGATCAGTATTCCCCGATTTATACTTTCCCTCCAGTCACGCTTCTCCCACGATTCCTTCAGAGAGTCAAGAAGTAAGAAAAGTCAGCGATTCTGGTCGGCCCGGCTTGGCCCAGGAGACCCTGGTACGCAGAAGTTGTAAGGAAGACCCTTGGGTTCTTCCATTATGCCCATACCTACTATCGCAGGGTCCAATATTCCATCCTGCCTTACAAAGTCTAAATTTGATGGTTTGGCTGTTGAGACCCAGATTCTGAGAAAACGTGGGCTCTCGAGGCCAGTCCTATCCACTCTGGTTAAGGCTAGGAAGCATATATTGATTGGTTTGCACAAAAGTTGTGTCTACAAAAAAGGGGATCTTTTTATGCCATTTTATTAGTAATGGCAGCGATCTGCGATTTTTATTGTGACTGCGACATTATGGTGGACACATCGGACACTTGACACTATTTTGGGACCATTTTCATTTATACAGCGATCATTACTGTGTAAATGACACTGGTAGGGAAGGGGTTAACCACTAGGGGGTGAGGAAGGTGTTAAGTGTGTCCTAGGGAGTGATTCTAACTGTGAGGGGGGTGGGTTACCAGTGACACGACATTGATCACTGCTCCCAACGACAGCACACAGTAGATCACTGTCCTGTCACTAGGCAGAACAGGGAGATGATTTACAATGGCATCTCCCTGTTCTGCAGCTCTGACATGATCGCGGGACACATGGAGTCGACATGGAGTCGACGGGACCCGCGGGCACGTAGCCCACGGCAGGGGTGCAGGCCAGGCAGCACAGCAGCAAATTTAAAGTAACGTACCTATACTTTGCGCAGCCGTGCCATTCTTCCGACGTACATATACAGGAGGCGGTCAGCAAGCGGTTATACATTACAGCTGTTACTAAGAAGTGTCAGCAATGGTTATATTTTCCGAGACTTCTCAGAAAAAATGGCCTAGGGAAACATCTTGGAGTCATTCTATTGCTCCTCCATTGAGAGCGTGCTGACATATTGCATTTTAGCTTGGTATCCTGACTACACACTTGCAAAAAAAAAAAAAAAAGGTTTGCTTCAGAAAATAAATACTGCGCAAAAGGTTGTGGGCTTTAGTTTAACTTCCATAAACAAAACAAACAAGTCCAGTTGTGTTAGCAGGGTGGGCAAAATAGGGAGTGACCCGTCCCACCCTAGAAACCATCTTTTTGGTTCAGAAATATAAAAGGAGAGGACAAACCGATTTAAGGAAAGTTTCTTTCAAGAGCTATCAAGGCCCTAAATGGTAATTTAGAATAATATCTAAATGCAGAGGACTTGGCTTTGCTGTGGTGGCAAAGGTTCTTAGGCATTTTGCACAGGGGTAAAATTAAATACATGTGTGTACATTGAGATTGTTATATGTTTACATATGTGTAGAGTTTTTAAAGAATTTCATTGTAATTTGCGTTGCAATGACAATTTATCTTTATCTTATACGAGTATGCCACCCTACTGGACTGGTAGGGCGAAGGGGCAAAAATTATGCAGTATCCACTCTTGAACCATACCAGGCCACAAGTCCTCCACATAATCTCAAAATCGATACCAGACCTTAAAATTTTGGATTTTAGAGAGACACCACAATTTTTTTTTTTTTCGGGTGGGGGTCCTTTTCTAAATCCATACCAGACCATAACCAAGGAGAAGCATCTGTTACTGATTTTTTTTTTTGGGGGGGTGAAAAAAAATGAATATATAATGAATATAAGTGTTGCCAGACCCTTATGCACAAAAAAAAAGAAATACAAAAAATATGGTGTGCAGTCCCTCTAAAAACCACGCCAACCCCTTAAGATTTGGTATTTTCGTGAAAACCCTACACAAAAAAGGAAAGATAGGCCAGATAAGGGGGTACAGTGAGCATGTGGCTACCCTACCGAATCATACCAGACCACATGCCCTTGATGTGAAGGGTGGCTTGTTGGAGGGGGGGGGCCTTGGCAAAGCAACTTTTGCCCATGTTGATGAGGACAAGGGCCTTATCTCCACAACAGTGGTTTTAGTAATCTGTGGCGGTGAGGAGTATTAGAATCTGGAAGCACCTTTAAAGTGAACCCAAAAATACTGCTCCAATATGTGAAATGAGTAAGACTGCATACTCGTATAAGGTCTGGTGTAGATTGTAGGAGGACTCCACACTCTGTTCATGTTCTTTGTGAGGGCTCCCCCTTAAAATTCATAAAATGTGTAAATGTTACTTTTGCTGTAGTTTGTATACATTGTACAGATGAACAATAGAAGCAAACTGAACCCAGGTAAATTAGAATCATAAATAATTAGCACGCATATGCAATGGTGAGAGTTTTTAAATGTAATTAAAAAAAAAAAAAGGATAGAAAAATAAGCCCAGTGTTTGAGACCTAAGTTAGTGCTGATACTATTAGTTTGTGAATGTGTAAAAAAGCATACCTAAATACAATAATTTAACCAAACGTCCTAAATCCTAAGCTTTGTGTTTGTCAACAAGTACAGTACACAAAGTTCAAAATTTTTAGCGATTATTGCTCTACTTTGTTGATCCTACCTGGAGTGTTACATTGGAGGCTTTCACAGCTAAACTCTGCCTACCCATCAACAATTTGATTTCATGATAGCATGTACAAGAGATTTGTAAGGCTTTTAGAAAGGTTTTGGAAAGGCTTTTTTAGAATGTTCAGACAAATCGTCATTTCTCTTGCCTGTGTTTCAAAATCAGTAGTATTCCACATCCCACATGTTCAATTAAAAATGTAACTTAATTGACGGTAACACATCCTTTTCTCTGTAGGCCTCGCATCAATTTCTTGCTAAGAGATGCAACAGAAAATATATGATAATTCTAACCCATCCCAAAGCTATTTTAATTTGAGGTCAAACACACTCTTACTTATTTTATTTCCTAATAAACTTGAGAAAGGAGATATAAAAAGTTTATGAGCTTTATACAGAATAGGTTCATAATTTCTCATGCTGCATTTCCATCTGTCATGTACAATATATTGCAAAAGAACAATGTCTTTAAGGCCTATAATTCGCAGCAACTTTCCCTAAAATTCTTAATAGCGAATTCAATTACTTGCCAGAAGCGGGTATATTTGATATGCGGAATATAAAGGTGTAATACATCGGTACAGCTGTGCATGTTTAATTATTGACCATTATTGACCAAAATCAACATCATAAATAAGTCAGTTTTTCATTAAATTCCTGTATAAATTCAACAAGACAAAGCTGTCAATTTAAAATATAATCTTATAAGCAGGAATTTAATTATTTAGCTTTAAAGAATGTTCATCTGAACTTACCTTGAGCAGTAAAGCAAGAGCAGTATAAAAACAGTCACTGACCTTTTCTTTTTTTAGTGTAAGCCCTTATGTTCATAGCTTCATCTTCACATGCTTTCCATATTTCAAAGCATGTGGAAGTGAATATATATTTTATATTCAGTGACAAAATCATGCAAAACAGTTTATGACATACCATGTAGCTAGAGTCGGTGGTAGTGGTATACACCAATGCAATTCCTCACACAAAAGGGATCAAGTAATACCACATGGAACAAAAATAATGTATTTGATCAAGCTGCTGCAGTTGGTCTTCTCAAAGCTCATGTCAAATTAGATGTTATGGGTTACTGCTAGATATATCAGACATCCCAACCTGCAAAAAACTATTTCAGGGAGGAGGGCGTGGCTTAAACAGTGCTAAATATTGTGCGTGGCTTAAATGGGGTGTGGTTTTATAGAGTCTGAGATGACATACATTAAGGCAGAATGTAGCAGTGTAAATAGAGAATGTACAGTGCAGAGTATACAGATGTACGGTGAGTAGTATGTGCAGGATGGTGTCAGTAGGGCAGTGGACGGTGTCAGTTCTTTACTTTTATTATAATTTTTACAATTTAACCACTTGATCACCGGGCCTATTTTGACACTTTTCTCCATGCAATACAGGATGTCGCAAAAAAACCTGACTTTTGCCCGAGACTGCGGCCCAGAAGTGGGTGCAGATACCTGTCTTTAGACAGGTATCTGCACCCCCCCTCCCCCCTGAAAGGTGTCAATTGTGACACCGGAGGGGGGGAGGGTTCCAATCAGCGGATCTTCACTTTAGTCGGTCGGAGGAAGCCCGTTTTCAGGCGTATTTAGTTTTGTGGGTACGGCGCATAGATACGACGGCGCATCTTTACACTTACGCGGCGCATATCGATATACGCCGGCGTAAGTTTCTGAATCTGGCCCACTATGTCTAGGAAAGGTCTTTGGGAGATGCAGTTCTCGAGGGTGTTCCTATGTCAGTAAAACCTCTCTTCAGATACATTTTGGGAGCTTTGGTGGTAAATAAGCGGGCTAAGTTACCCTACGTTCTCACTTTTTTTGTCCGTTTTGCAGTTTTCAGAAACATACTACAACTCAAGTAACATTGTTTCCTGGTGTACACATTCACACCTATACGTTTTGCAGCCCATGATTTTTTAGAATGGGTCTGGGAATTATTTCCTGTGTTTTGCATCAGTGTTGGATTTGTGATGTGATTTTTTAGAACGTATATAGCTGGTTGCCAAGGAGCGAGACATCACAAGGAGTGGGTTCTCTGGATGAGGTCACTGGATGGCCACATCCCATGGCTTTATAAAAACTGGCAGACACCAGAGCCGACACATCAGAGGGAGCCAGCATCGGAGGACCACTTATTACGAGGGAGAGGACATCATCACCCGAGGGAGAGGACAGTAGAAGGAGAAGACTGGAGGAAGATGACATCGGTGGCGGAACCAGAGAAAAGACACATTGGAGCTACAACGGATTATATACTTATTTTTGAATAAAGGACTTGTAAAAATTTTTTTTTTTTTTAACACTACACTGCTTTTTTTGTAAATGGGCCTCATGTCTCATATTCACATATAGGGGGTGGAATCCGGGGGCCCCCCTTTCTTAACCGCTTCAGCCCCAGACCATTTTGGTGGTCAAAGATGAGGCCACTTTTTGCGATTCGGCACTGCTTCATTTTAACTGACAATTGCGCGGCCATGCGGCGTGGCTCCCAAACAAAAATTCCCCTTTTTTCCCCCCCACAAATAAAGCTTTCTTTTGGTGGTATTTGATCACCTCTGCAATTTTTATTTTTTGCGCTATAAAAAAAAGCGACAATTATAGCGGACACATTTGACACCATTTTGGGACCATTGTCATTTTTACAGCGATCAGTGCTATAAAAATGCACCAATATAAAAATGATACTGGCAGCGAATGGGTTACCCACTAGGTGGTGCTGCAGGGGTTAAGTGTTCCCTAGGGAGTGATTCTTACTGTTAAGGGACATGGCTACACGTGACACATCACTAATGACCACTCCCGATCATGGGGAACGGTCATCAGCGACAGTGACACTAGGCAGAATAGGGGAATGCCTTGTTTACAAAGGCATTCTCCTGTTCTGCCCTTGCCAACCACAATCGCAGGCCTCCCGGGAACTCAATATTGAGTTCCCGGGACCCACAGCCGCACTTGCGAGGCATGCGTGCCCCCCCTCGCTGAGCGCCAATGTACGCCAATCTGCCTGCGTCATGTTGTCGACATACATAGTCATGCGGCGGTCGGCAAGTGGTTAAAGGCGGCTTCCATATTCCAATACACCCCATGTCCGCAGACCCCCACACCCACCAGCCAGGGTTGTGGGGAAGAGGACCTTTTCCCCATCAACATCAGCCCCTGCCCCAAAGCATACCCCCATTTTAAGGGCATGCAGCCTGGTATGGTTCAATAGGGGGGAAGCGCTCTCTCATCCCCTCCATTTGCAGATTTGCCATGCTCAGATAAGGGTCTGGTCTGGATTTTGGGTGGACCCCATGCCTTGTTTTACTTCGGGCATGAGGAGGGTATGGGTTTAGGGTGGACCCCACCAT
Source organism: Rana kukunoris (assembly GCA_029574335.1). Classification (NCBI taxonomy): domain Eukaryota; kingdom Metazoa; phylum Chordata; class Amphibia; order Anura; family Ranidae; genus Rana; species Rana kukunoris. The sequence continues at coordinate 21,600,774 of CM056050.1, forward strand.
GTTTTTTCAGTTTTTTGCTGGCAAAACACAAAGCCCACATAGATAATAACCCAAGACTTAATCCTTTAAATTCTGGTAGTTCTTTGTACTTTTTTATACAAATATGGGTGTGCTGTCTCCTTAAATGTTATAAAAATAAATGAATACAATTAAATGTAGATTACGTTGTATACAGTGAATGAATGAATGAATGAAAACTTGTATAGCGCGGCACATGCGAACTGAATCGCCTCTGGGCACTTGTTGTTCCAGTCTCCTTTGATATCAAAAGAGAAAAGTCTTGACCTTTTTCCTAAATGCTAGGTGGTTTTCCTCCAACCGAATGCTGGTTGGTAAAGCGTTCCATAGTCTGGGACCTTGGATCGCGAATCTTCTTTCTCCTTTGGACTTGAAGTTGGCTTTCGGAACCTGGAGCAGGTTCTGATTCGTGGATCGCAAAACGCGATTGGGATTATGCGTTTTTATTATTTCGCATAAATAAAGGGGGGCATTCCCATGGACACATCTATGCGTAAGACAGAGAGCTTTAAAAGCAATTCTGTATTTAACTGGCAGCCAATGAAGGGCTCTCAGTGAAGGTGAGATGGATTCCCAGGGTTTTTTCCCAGTCACAAGTCTAGCGGCCGTATTTTGAATGACTTGCAGACGAGCGATTTGGTACTTGGGGAGGCCGAGGTAAAGGGCATTTGCATAATCCAGTCTGGAGTTTACAATAGCTCCCACCACGACCGCTAAATCTTCTTTAGGGATGAACGGAGTGAGTCTGCGTAGTAGGCGCAGTAGATGGTGAGATCCGCTGACTACTGACCCTATTTGTGCGTCCATTGTCATAAAGGAGTCAAAAATGACCCCTAGGCTTTTGACTTTGGCGCTAGGGGTGATGAGCTTGCCCAGAATAGGCGGGGGGGGTCCACGCTGTTGAAGGTTGATTCCTACGCTTGGCGTGAAACAGAAGAAGTTCTGTTTTCGCTCCATTGAGTTTAAGATAACTCTTTGTCATCCAGTCTTCTATCAAAGAGAGGCAAGTCTCTAGATTGAGGTGGTGATCCTGTCTATTGCAGATGCGGAAATACAATTGTGTGTCGTCTGCGTATGAGTGATAGAGCAGTTTTTTGCTGCTGATAATCTCAAAAAGAGGACGAAGATAGATGTTAAACAGCACTGGTGACAGAGGCGATCCTTGAGGGACTCCGCATGTTACTGTGCGTTTTTCTGACGTAAAAGGTCCTAACTTTACTGTTTGCGATCGGTTTTCCAGAAAAGAGGAGAACCAAGATAAATCGCCTTCTGCGACTCTGGCTACTTCAGCAAGCCGAGTCAGTAACAGTTTGTGGTCTACAGTGTCAAAAGCTGCACTTAGGTCCAACAGAACTAGAAGACAAGATTCTCCTTCGTCTGCGGCCTTGAGAACATCGTCCCATACTTTCAGCAGTGCCGTTTCCGTCCCGTGTCCGGGACGGAAGCCTGATTGCAATGGGTCAAGTAGCTTGTAGGTATCTAGATGCTGTTGCAGCTGTTGTACCACTACTTTCTCCATTATCTTAGAAAGTACGTTGAGGGTTGTTATGGGACGGCGGTGGAGTGGGTCCTTGGGGTCCAGGGAGGGTTTCTTCAGGATGGGTTGGATTATACCCTCTTTCAACTGTGTGGGCACTTTGCCCTCCAGAAAAGACTGGTTGATAAACTGCGTGATGGGAGGAGCCAGGATGTCGGCGCATTCCTTCAGCAGTTTTGTGGGGATAATGTCATTCGGCGCTGTGCTATTTCGCAGAGTACAAATGACATTCTTAGTGGTCTCGATGGAGATGGGTTCCAGGGTAAACTTACCTGATAACGGTACACTAATACAATAGTGAAAGTGCCAACACAACATGCAAAAACATCCACTTTGGCAGCAAATGTAAAACATATAGTTCATGTCTTATGAGACATGGACTATAAGTGCCAGCAATCCTTATGATGCTCATGCTTCTCTGCCAAACAAAGCCTATCTGCTCAATGGAGTGTTAGAACCCCACAAAATAAAGACATTTAAAGTGCTTGGGATGGAGTTCAGCACAGCAGTTACCAGTTCAAGCCACAACAATTCTGCTTCCAGGGATTCAATGGTTAATTACTCCCGATAGGGTGAGCCAAAGCCAGTTCGCATTCTCAAAACAAGACCAACATTACTACAGAAAAGAAGGGTCCATAGTGCATTATCACATAAAATTGCTCAAATTTTTTATATTATATATATATATATATACATACATACATACATATACACACACACACATATATATATATATAAAAAATAAATAAAGTATATGTGCACCCACACCACCAAGCGCTTAACAGTTAAACTCTTGTTAAGCAATCAAAAGAAATAAATGTGGGCAGCGGTTTAAAAAATTCATCAAAGACCCTCAAGCCATGTGTGTGACAGAAACAAACAGCACTCCTACATCTTCCGAGGGCTTTCACACTGGTGCGCTAGCAGGACTGTAAAAAAAAGTCCTGCTAGCCGCATCTTTGAGACGCTAGGCATTTTGCCGCCTGAAGCCCGACGCTGAAGCAGCCTGACATACGCTGGAGGGGAGAATTTACATTGTCAACTATGGAGATGGTTCACATCTCCACGCCGAACGCTGATACGCCAGACGCCTAAAGCCTGAAACAAGTCCCGGACCCTTTTTTTCAGGCGTATCGGGCGTTCGGCAATAGCCGACAATGTTAAAATCACCGCTCCTGCAAAAAGAAAAGGGCGTTTTGTCGCCGAAAATTGCGGGGACAAAACACCTTTTTCATGTCGCCCAAATACGCTGCTGCCGCAGACGCATAGGTCCGAATGCAGCCTTAGTGCGGTGTATACGCCACCACTAAAGCGCTCTTGCCCATTGAAATCAATGGGCAGTGCCCCACTAGTGGACAAATAGCGACGCTAAAGCGACAGTAAAGCGCAGCTAAAAAATAGTGGTGCTTCACGCCGCTGCCCTCACCGCTCCAGTGTGAAAGGGGTCTTAGGAAGTCGCTCTCCTTATAAAGTGTACACTTACCAGACATGGACAAGTAAAGAGCCTGGATGGTCACAGCAATCCTTCTTGTAGGCCGTTAGTAACGCTGCTGAACGATTGTGTGTTAGATGTGTGAGGACAGGATTGGCTCGTCCCGCTGATCATTTCGTCCACCGCTCGATAGCCCTCACTCAGATCCCAAAGAGGATACTGTGGTCTCATAAAAACAGATAGCAGCACCATAGTGTAATTAGGAAAAGTGATTTATTGATAATAAAAAAAGCCTATGTGATCTTAAAAGTTTATGTGCAAAGCATAAACATCGGATGATAGGGTTTTTGCTATGCATTCTCTTATTTCCAGATATGGCTGATTAAAATCCCCTCATCTCTCTGGCAGCCTAGCTGGAGCTCACCCTAAATAAACACTGTGTTCTTTATCCCTGACCTGTTCCATCAAACTGACTTCCTCTGAGGTGAAAGCTGCACAGCCTGACATCTCCCTTAAATAAACTTCCTTTCAGGTAAATAAACCCCTTACTTTCCATCTCAGAGGTGAGTGTCCCAGAGGAGATCATTATGCCTGATTAACATCCACAATGGCTTAGGAACAGCATACCCTATCATCAGGGGATCATTCACAACCAGATTGTATACAAATTGTATATCAAAATACAAATTCTGATTAATCCACCCATCTATAAAAAATATTAGTAATCCTCTGCTCCGACCCCTAAATAATGCCATGCGCTGATACTAAAATCGGAATTGCTGAATATATACAACAAATGAGTGACTTTCAATCTAATATCACTGAAATAGGAGCACAAATCAATACACAAATACCCTTTGGTAAAGAGAACACAGATAACACTCCTTACTCCACTGTCCACCTGGGATAAGCGACCCAAATAGTGGTTCACTTTTCAGGTGACAGAAGTAAAAAAAAAAAAATTGTGAATAAACACAGAGATAACAGATAAATACAATAAAATAAGTACCGTTCATATCTGTGCGACTTCAAGTCACAGCGACTTCAAAGTAGTCCGTGCACTACTTTGGTCGCACTTTGATGTGACTTGAGGTCTAAAAAATCGTGCCAAAATCGCACAACTTTTGGGTTGCAATAGTGAAAACAGAGCCTTATGCCCTGTACACACGATCGGTTCATCCGATGAAAACGGTCTGATGGATTTTTTCATCAGATATCCGATGAAGTTGACTTTCATCAGTCTTGCCTACACACCATCAGTTAAAAAAACAATCGTGTCACGTAAACCACAACGACATGCTGAGAAAAATGAAGTTCAATGCTTCCGAGCATGTGTCGACTTGATTCTGAGCATGCATGGATTTTTAACCAATGGATTTCCCCACAGACGACCGTTTTTTTAACCATCAGATAATTTTAAAACAGGTTCTAAGTTTTTTCACCGATGGGAAAAAAAATGATGGGGCCCACACACGATTGGTTCGTCTGATGAAAACGGTCGTTTTCATCAGACGAACCGATCGTGTGTACGCGGCATAAGGGAACTATCAAAAAGTAGATATAACTATAAAGCTCCTGAAAGAAGATGCATCTGCAATCCCAATGTGAAAGCCAGAGTGCTTTCACACTAAGGTGCCTGAAAAATGCCAGAAAAACGCCCCAGTGTAAAAGGGGTCTTAGCATTAAAAAAAAGCACATGTAAAGCGCCTGAAAGAAGCCTCATCTGCAATCCCAATGTGAAAACCCGAGCTCTTTCACACTGAGGCGCTGAGATGGCAGAGCGTCAAAAAAAGTCCTGCAAGCAGCTTCTTTGCAGCATTTTAGGAGGGTTGAATACACCGTTCCTAAAGTGCCCCTTCCCATTGTGGAGCTTTATTTAGCGCTAAAGTGCCTGAAAAACGCCCCAGCGTGTTTCGGGCGCTGGCAGTGTGAAAGGGCTCATTAGGATTGCAGATGAGGCTTCTTTCCAGTGGCGGCCCGCCCATATGGGCGCACGGGCGCCGCCCCCCCTCCCGCAGTCACAAAAAAAAAAAAGAATTAAAAAAAAAAAAAAAACGGGCCCTTTAAGAACTTTTATTCGGCTAAAATGTAATTTTGACATTTTAGCCGAAGTTCTGGCGGCCGTCTATAGAGGGCGCTGCAGCGCCACCCCCTCTCGCAAGTAACACACGTTCAATGCTATGCATTGGACGTGTGTTACTGTTGCCAGCTGCCTGGTCTATTCGTATAACCGGACATGGGACGCCGGTTACCCGAATAGCGACAGCTGGTTGGCTGAGGGGAACTGCCTATCAAAGCCAGTGGCTCTGATAGGCTTTTCCAGTCCCGCCCTCCGGCTCTCGGAAGTCTATGCTCGGAGCGCAGGCAATCTGCGGTCCTTGCATTAGACTGACAGCCGTTTCAGCCAATCAGGTTCCCGGATTCTGTTTTTCAGGAACCTGATTGGCTGAAGCTTCTCCAGGGCGGCAAAAGACATCGAGGGAGGACATGGAAGCGTCAGGTAAGTGATTTTTTTTACAGGGAAAGGGGCAGCATGGGGCACAGTGGCAGCATGGGGCACAGTGGCAGCATGGGGCACAGTAGAAGCATGGGGCACAGTGGCATCATGGGGCACAGAGGCGACAATGAGCACAGTGGCATGGGGCACAGTGGTGACAATTGATGGCACAGTGACTGAATATGATGGCATGGCAGAGAGGTGACAATTGATGGCACAGTGACTGCATTTGATGGCATGGCAGAGAGGTGACAATTGATGGCACAGTGACTGCGTTTGATGGCATGGCACAGTGGTGACAATTGATGGCACAGTGGTGGCGTTTGATGGCATGGCACAGTGGTGACAATTGATTGCACAGTGACTGCATTTGATGGCATGGCACAGTGGTGACAATTGATGGGCACAGTAGCTGCTTTTGATGGCATGGCACATTGGTGACAATTGATGGCACAGTGGTGGCGTTTGATGGCATGGCACAATTAGTGACACAAGTGGTGACAATTGATGGCACAGTGACTGCAAATGATGGCATAGCACATTGGTGACAATTGATGGCACAGTGACTGCATATGATGGCATGGCACATTGGTGACAATTGATGGGCACAGTAGCTGCATTTGATGGCATGGCACAGTGGTGACAATTGATGGGCACAGTAGCTGCTTTTGATGGCATGGCACATTGGTGACAATTGATGGCACAGTGGTGGCGTTTGATGGCATGGCACAATTAGTGACACAAGTGGTGACAATTGATGGCACAGTGACTGCAAATGATGGCATAGCACATTGGTGACAATTGATGGCACAGTGACTGCATATGATGGCATGGCACATTGGTGACAATTGATGGGCACAGTAGCTGCATTTGATGGCATGGCACAGTGGTGACAATTGATGGCACAGTGGCTGCATTTGATGGCATGGCACAGTGGTGACAATTGATGGCACAGTGGCTGCATTTGGTGGCATGGCACAGTGGCTACATTTGGTGGCATGGCACAGTGGCTGCATGTGATGGGCACAGTGAGGCTGCAATATTTTTTTTTTCGTTTGCGCCCCCCCAAAAATTTTGAGCACCAGCCGCCACTGCTTCTTTCAGGTGCTTTACATGCGTTTTTTTAATGCCAAAGCGGCTGAAAAATACCCCAGTGTGAAAGGGGTCTAGGGGTCTGAATATATAATTGGTTTCCATTGATCTATAAGTAATGAATTAATGAACTATTATGCGATTTTATGTGATTATGATTTGCAATGTTAAAGTGTTAAAGTTATTTATTAAAGCCTGGCTATTGAATTTACATACTGTTCAATGACAATACATCTTTCCTGGAAATTCAAAATCTGCTTATCTATTTTTAATAATTTTAATTTTATTATTTTATGCCTATGATATAGATTATTTAATTAACTTTGTATATATATGAATTTAATTAATATATAACATTATTGTGTTTCCTCTTATTCCAATAATTGTCCAATATCCAGTTAATCTATTACATTGGTATTAATATCTATATAGAATACTTTAGATCTGATCATTAATATTAAAATCTATATAGAATACATTAGATCCAATTTAGGCTTATAAATACTGTTTTAATAAATTACATTTAGATTTGTATTGTGTTTATCTGTTAGCTCTGTGTTTACTCACAATGAGGGATGTAATTCTGAATCGTGTGACTAATATTAGGGGCATGCATGTGTGTATGTATGTGTATTGGCGCAGATCCAGAATATTACATCTGAGGCCGCGTACACACCAGCAAATATATCTGTTCAAATCGGTCTGTCCGACCGATTTGAACAGATCTGTCTGCTGGCCGTTTTGGTTTGATCGCTGTACACACGATCAAACCAAAATCCCCGCCAGCAGACATCGCGGTGACGTGGCGGTGACGTTGATGCCGCCACGTCACCGCACCAGGAAGTAAATTACTTCCGCGCATGCGTCGTCGAATCCAGAAGATATGTCTGCTGGTTAGAGAACTAACCAGCAGACATATCGGACGGACGGATTCCCAGCCGACAGATTTTAAAGCATGCTTTACCAAAGGGTATTTGTGTATTGATTTGTGCTCATATTTCAGTGATATTAGATAGATAGATATTATATTAGATTAGATATTAGATTGAAGGTCATTCATTTGCTGTATATATTCAGCAATTCTGATTTTAGTATTATTTAGGGGTCGGAGCAAAGAGGATTACTAATATTTTTTATAGATGGGTGGATTAATCAGAATTTGTATTTTGATATACAATTTGTATACAATCTGGTTGTGAATGATCCCCTGATGATAGGGTATGCTGTTCCTAAGCCATTGTGGATGTTAATCAGGCATAATGATCTCCTCTGGAACACTCACCTGTGAGATGGAAAGTAAGGGGTTAATTTACCTGAAAGGAAGTTTATTTAAGGAACGATGTCAAGCTGTGCAGCTTTCACCTCAGAGGAAGTCAGTTTGATGGAACATGTCAGGGATAAAGAACACAGTGTTTATTTAGGGTCAACTAGTCTGCAAAAGAGATGAGAGGGGCTTTTAATCCGCTATCATCTGGAAATAAGAGACTGCATAACGAAAACCCTATCATTCGGTGTTCATGCTGACATTTTTTGTATCGTTTCAAGTCTTTGAACCTATGCACATAGAATAAGCAAGTAATATTGCAAAAAAAAAACACCTTTTGGAATTAAGCTATGGTGCTGCTATCTGTATTTATGAGACCACAGTATCATCTTTGGGATCTCTGAGTGAGGACGATCGAGCGGTGGGTAACACAGATGAAAACGATCAGCAGGACGAGCCAATCATTCCCTGATGTCCTGACACACCTAACCCATAATCATCCAGCAGTGTTACTAACAGCCTACGAAGAGAATTACTGTGACCATCCAGGCTCTTTACTTGCCAAGGTCTGGTAAGTGTACACTTCATAGGGAGAGGGTTTCGCTAATAGAGTGCTACTTCACAGCGGAGCACCATTCTTTGGATCCCTCCTGCGGACCTGTTTTATCTATCACCAGCACTGCATTTATCTGGAGAACAGGAGTGCTGTTCGTTTCTGTCACAAATTTTTTATATATATAATTTTCAGATAAGGGATGTTTCAATTGCTAATATATATGGCTGTGGAAATGAAAGATTAATTTCTCGATTAATCGTAAAATGTTTTGATCGATCAAAATTCTTTTGATCAGTAATAGTGATTAGAACGGGTCACCATGTGTGGATCAGCACACCACGTGATCCGCGGAGCTCCACTGCTGCCTCGGCCATAGGAAAGGCTGCTGTTTTGGCCTAGCTTCCGGCCATCTTGGTCCACCCAGCGGCGGCCTAGGTAAGCCTAGAGCGGCATCACCCAGCCTCAACTGCTTGTGTTCGGCCGGCTTCTCTGGTAAGACTAAGCAAGCACTAATCTTCCTATACAGTGGGGGGAGATGTCTGTGGACCACATTACAGTAGGAGGAGATGTCTGTGGACCACGTTACAGTGGGGGGGAGATGTCTGTGGACCACGTTACAGTGGGGAGGAGATGTCTGTGGACCACGTTACAGTGGGGGGGAGATGTCTGTGGACCACGTTACAGTGGGGGGAGATGTCTGTGGACCACGTTACAGTGGGGGGGGGGATGTCTGTGGACCACTTTACAGTGGGGGGGGAGATGTCTGTGGACCACTTTACAGTGGGGGGGGAGATGTCTGTGGACCACTTTACAGTGGGGGGGGGAGATGTCTGTGGACCACGTTACAGTGGGGGGGAGATGTCTGTGGACCACGTTACAGTGGGGGGGAGATGTCTGTGGACCACGTTACAGTGGGGGGGAGATGTCTGTGGACCACGTTACAGTGGGGGGGAGATGTCTGTGGACCACGTTACAGTGGGGGGGAGAGATGTCTGTGGACCACGTTACAGTGGGGGGGGGGGGAGATGTCTGTGGACCACGTTACAGTGGGGGGGGGGGAGATGTCTGTGGACCACGTTACAGTGGGGGGGGGAGATGTCTGTGGACCACGTTACAGTGGGAGGGGGAGATGTCTGTGCACCACGTTACAGTGGGGGGGGATATCTGTGCACCACGTTACAGTGGGGGGGGGATGTCTGTGGACCACGTTAGTGGGGGGGATGTCTGTGGACCACGTTACAGTGGGGGGGAGATGTCTGTGGGCCACGTTACAGTGGGGGGGGGAGATGTCTGTGGACCACGTTACAGTGGGGGGGGGGGGAGAGGGGGGGGGGGAGATGTCTGTGGACCACGTTACAGTGGGGGGGGGGGAGATGTCTGTGGACCACGTTACAGTGGGGGGGGAGAGATGTCTGTGGGGGACCACGTTACAGTGAGGGGGATGTCTGTGGACCACGTTACAGTGGGGGGGGAGATGTCTGTGGACCACGTTACAGTGGGGGGGGGAGATGTCTGTGGACCACGTTACAGTGGGAGGGGGAGATGTCTGTGGACCACGTTACAGTGGGAGGGGGAGATGTCTGTGGACCACGTTACAGTGGGAGGGGGAGATGTCTGTGGACCACGTTACAGTGGGAGGGGGAGATGTCTGTGGACCACGTTACAGTGGGAGGGGGAGATGTCTGTGCACCACGTTACAGTGGGAGGGGAGATGTCTGTGCACCACGTTACAGTGGGGGGGATGTCTGTGGACCACGTTACAGTGGGGGGGATGGGGGATGTCTGTGGACCACGTTAGTGGGGGGGGATGTCTGTGGACCACGTTACAGGGGGGGGAGATGTCTGTGGACCACGTTACAGTGGGGGGGGGAGATGTCTGTGGACCACGTTACAGTGGGGGGGGGGGATGTCTGTGGACCACATTACAGTGGGGGGGGGGGATGTCTGTGGACCACGTTACAGTGGGGGGGGGGGGTTGTCTGTGGACCAACGTTACAGTGGGGGGGGGGGGGTTGTCTGTGGACCCACGACGTTACAGTGGGGGGGGGGGTTGTCTGTGGACCACATTACAGTGGGGGAGTGGTGGGTGGGGGGATGTCTGTGGACCACATGTTACAGTTACTGTGGGGGTGGAGATGTCTGTGGACCACGTTAGGGATGGGGGGGGGGGGAGATGTTGTGGACCACGTTACAGTGGGGGGGGGGAGATGTCTGTGGACCACGTTACAGTGGGGGGGGGGGAGATGTCTGTGGACCACGTTACAGTGGGGGGGGGGGGAGATGTCTGTGGACCACGTTACAGTGGGGGGGGGGGAGATGTCTGTGGACCACGTTACAGTGGGGGGGGGGGAGATGTCTGTGGACCACGTTACAGTGGGGGGGGGAGATGTCTGTGGACCACGTTACAGTGGGGGGGGGAGATGTCTGTGGACCACGTTACAGTGGGGGGGGGAGATGTCTGTGGACCACGTTACAGTGGGGGGGGGAGATGTCTTTGGACCACGTTACAGTGGGGGGGGCGATGTCTTTGGACCACGTTACAGTGGGGGGAAGATGTCTGTGGACCACATTACAGTGGGGGGAGATGTCTGTGGGGGAGATAATATGGTGGTAACCCGAAAAATGTGTGCATTCTATTTTTAAAAAAAAACGATCAAACACAAATTTTAATCAGTAACAAACCTACTAATATAGTATGCTGCCCACCTGTGCATGCATGATGAAGTTAGTTTGCCTGTTTGTCAGAAATAAGAGTACAGTACTCAGTAATTGTAGCGCTCACCCCCCAAAGGAGCCGCTGGTTGTTTGGGATCGGCATATTAAGTTACCTTGTAGTGTCTAGGAGTAGTAGCCGTGAGTAGTAACAGTGAGCGAATGTCCAGTCACCAGATGGGTTTTCAAATGCTTTATTCCAGGGCCCAACAACGGCCAAAATCAACAGGGGATAGGAAAGGTTGATGAAGCAATAGAGAACAGTGCGGTATCAGGCCTGGATAAGAAACAGTGCAGTCCTGCTCTCAGTAGTAGTAGATAGTCACCACTCTCGCCAGAGTGGGTGATGTGCCTCCGGACAGACCCTTGTTATAAGCCTGGCAGCTGGAATGTCACCTTTAAGTTGCTGGGAGGAACAGGTCTCTGACAGACCTGGCTCGGGCCTCTGCCACAGGCCTAGTACTTCAGTGCTCAAGATAACAATTCGGATTGAGCAAATCCTCCCAGTAAATGCAATGAAAGGGGTCACCGGTTGACA